>JALPQI010027032.1:0-11896 GCA_025490895.1 Thaumatotibia leucotreta
TAGAATGTTGTTAAGGTGGAACGCTTTCCATACAAACACAGTTGTGACTTATTAAGTCATTAATAAATATTAGTACATTCAAATGTTGGTATCAATATAGTAATTTGCTGTAATCAACAAAAACCCTTGTTTCGTATAGAAATCACAAAAAAAAAACATATTTTCCGTTAATGTTTTGACTGGATTGCTGTATTAAACAAAGATTTTCTTGATGACATTACTTACGGCCTGTTCTACAATCTCCGGATGTATATCCGTGAAATATATCAGTATATCACTATGTCCATTGGCCTCAGTTCCTGCTTTTCATCAGGAGGGCTGAGAGGTCAGTTGTCTACCTTCGTCACATAAAAAAAATGGTGAAACTGGCCTTTTACCATATACCCATATACCACAATTATTTTTTGTATTGGTATGCATACAATAGTTCCACGGTAAACACGCCCAGCGAATAAAAATGTTCAAAACAGTAAGGGTTACACGAGCCTTACATGTTTTAGGATTTGTGTTCAGGTAGGTGTAGGTACACGTAACCCTAATTTATTCAGACTGTTTCACGGACTTTTTATTTGGCATTTTCGACGGATTTTATCAGCGAATGTGTTCAGGGACTTAATAATAAAGGCGTAACATGTACTTAGAGAATAAATAATAAATGTCGTTAGTTGGTACGCATCGCAATTCTTCTGGTTGACAGTAAACTAAGATATAAGAAAGATTTTTTAAAGTATTTTCTAATATAGTGGTGGTTTTCACAAAATATAGGTACCTAGGTACTACTTAGTTATATATATATATATATATATAGCCGAAAGGTGTCCACTACTGAACATAGGCCTCCCTCGAAGATTGCCACAATGACCGGTCCTGCGCCACCCGCAACCAGCGCACTCCTGCGACCTTTACTAGTGACAAAAATGCTTAGGTACCTAATATAAATAAGTACTTCGTTCATGGATGTCAACTAAAACAAAGCCTTTTCAAGTTTTCACAAGAATTTGGTGAAGCTTTTTGAACTCTGGAACGAGTAAGTTAAGACTTATTTGGCATTTTCCCAAAACATGTTGGGACAGTGATTGGTCATATACTTAAGTATCTTAAGTAATTGATTTGAAATTTAAATAGAACGGGGAGTGACAAAGTAAGACTCATTTATAAAATTGCTTTACTTCAAATCCTTTTTCGAGTCCAGAGAATCTTACGCCAAACTAAATTTGTTAGAATAAATCCAGAATAATTCAATTTTTCAGCGGCATTGGACAGTGATGAATTCTGAAGATTTAAACTGTTCATTGAACTTTCATGTTCCTCAAGTTATCTTAAGGGCCGAAAACTGACTTAAACTTTTAAATCCTGTAATTAGAATAAACCTTCTTAGTGACATTTATTTGAATTAAGTTCGACAATAGACTATTCATAGAATAGAATAGTACTTACCTCATATTTTTGTTAAGGCAGCCTTATACCCGTAAGTTCTTACGTAAATTATAAGGACGGAGCCATACTAAGGAATGAGAGGTGAATATCACTATCTCGTTCCTTAGTATAGCTCCGTCCCTACAACTTACGTAAGAACTCACAGGTGTAATCCCGGCCTAGGACTGGGTCGCGTTTTTTAAAGTTACAATTTACAATTTTGCTATTTGCCTCTCTTTCTAGCCAATATGTGCGTGCGTTAGAGAGGCAAATTGCGAAATTGTAATATAAAACGCGATTATTGTCACAGTATATAAGTGGCACTTGGCAGTATGTGGTTGTGATTGAATGAATTCATTCATAAATGAAGATGCAATTTTAGAATTATAATTAACATGAGACTTCATATTTAAATATTTATCGAAACGGGCTACTCACGTAATTTAAGTCGATAATTTAAAGGATCCCCGTCATTGAGTACCCGCGACGAAAGCCCGACGTGTACTGATGTGACTTATAAATATGATGATTATGATTGATAAATTATGTAACCTTTACTTACATTACATTACAGATAAGGCAGTGCAAAAATATGTATGAACAATCTTATAGTAACAGTAATAGAGTTGTGTAATTGTATTAGTCACTTTGAGCACATACTCGTATGTTAAACTCGAATGCTCAAATCTTCATTTAAAGGTGCATTCAGACCAAACGAGCATTCGCTATTCTAACCCCCTACGCTACGAAATTCGATCGTTACACAAAACGTGATTCGTTGATTTCATAGAGTGGGGGATAGAATAGCGAATGCTCGTTTGGTCTGAATGCACCTTAAGATAATGTAGGGTAAGATGAAACGGTTTTTTTAATGGGGTAAGAAAAAAAGTCGTCCTTCTGTCACAGCGTCTGCTAGTAGCTTTTTGTCTTACCCCATTAAAAAAACCGTTTAATCTTATATAGACTATAATGTAATTAATATTAAAGGTTTTTACTACGAGTATTACTGCATTTCATTTACTGCAAGCATTTAGCGGCTAGGTTGAACAAAAGATAATGCTGTCGGAATGTAAAAAATTTGACCCTTTAATATATACCTACAGTAACTACAGTCCATCTTTAAGTAACATAATTGAAGGGTTAAAAATGGTCATGTTACCTAAAAATCCCAATAGATGGCGCTGTACCGAGCATTACGATTTCTGTATAGCGCTAACGAAATGTCGACATGTTACCTATAAGTTCATCATCGGGCGGTAAGCTTTAAGTGGAACTCTTGATTTTAAAAAGTTTACACTATACCCTACCTAACCTTACCAAAACTTATTACTATCTAACGCATCTTAATCTTGTCTGTATGCTGTCGTTTAGGGAATCAAGTACTTATCTAATTAGTTAAAATATCACGTAAACTTCTAATTGAATTTTAAATTATGTCACCACTTTCTCAGACACTCGCGACGCGTAATGAGATCACAAATAAATTATTATGCACGCAAGTAAACCTATTACAATCGGGATTGTACAGTCTGCGAGAAAAGTGGTTACGCAGGAGCTACTACTATTTATCTTTAAATTACAGTAATACCCCGCTTTACGCGACGTCGTTTAACGCGGATTCGCTATAACACGATTTTTAAATTTATGCCATTAGTATAATCAACGAGCTCGACGACGAGACGAAAATAGTAAAGTCCGAAGATTTTGTCTCTCTCACTCTAATGACAATGACGCCTTCGTTTAAGTGACAGAAAAATCCTCGAAATTTACGACTTTCGATTTTCGCGGTAGTAGGCCAAATCAAAAACAAAAAGTTTGGTGGTTTTACGGTAGTTATTCTGTTTATGATTATACCATTATTTTATAATTATAAAATAATATCGTTAAAGATATTCAGTAACGGAACAAGCATTGTTACATTTGTTAGCATTGCTCACGTATTGTCAATAGTCTGAAGGTACATTTCTAAGGGAAGTAATTTCGTATGCTGTTCGCGGCCGAGTGTACCGGGTTAATTTGTGAATACTTCACCATACGGAGACCCTTTGAAGGCAATCTAAATGTGATTAATATTATAACCAATTTGATTAGCTGGGGGCCTCCGGAACTAATAATTAGTTTGGAATTTCATTTTACTGGCTCAGATTGTATTGCGCCTTGGATCAGGATGCTTAGCCAAGTTGCCAATCGCTAACGCTTAGTAGCGTATCGTAGTTTTCCCTCTCTGTCACTCTTTCATATTTAGTGCGACAAGACAGTTAGCTGCCTTTCGTTTACGATTGGCGATTAAGCGTTAGCGATTGGCGACTTGTCTAAGCACCCAGTAGCCGTACCATGAGCTGCCGTGGCGTTATTAACGCGTGTTTACTTTCTATCCAGCTCGCTCGCGGCAATACACAAACACGTAAGAAAGTAAACGCGCGTGGTTTGCTTGGTGGTAGGACCTCGTGCAGGGTCCGCCCGGATAGCTACCACCGTCTTACCCGTTAACCTGCCGCTAAATAGCAGTTTTTGCACTGCTGTTTCGGTTTTGGGGTAAGATAGCCGGTGTCATTACTGGCATAGATAGAGTCCATCTAAGTCCTCAGGGTAGGCAGGGCATAGGCGATTTTTTGGTCACTATATGTCCATGGGCCTCAGTTCCTGCTTTCCATCAGGTGGGCTGAGAGCTCAGTTGTCTACCTTCCTCACAGCATCATCATCATCATTATCAACCTATGATAGTCCACTGCTGGACGTAGGCCTCTCCTATTAACTATGCGTATAGACGCATTAGGAGGTAAATGCCCATAATCGCCACGCTGGGCAAGCGGATTGGCGATCGCAGTAATATGTCCACTATGATGACGCTGCTGCCCGTCATCAATCGAATCAAAGAATGGTCACGTGACACTTCAATCTTAGGATTCCCGCGGGAAGAGTTGGGGTGGTGACAAATGTATTCTTACTGCCATCACTACACGGCATAACAATATTACATTACAAATCCATTGTATTATACCTATATTGCAATCAGGCATGTTATGATGAAATATTAGCGCCCAATTTCGCCATAATTCAGGGCCTATTCTGTAAACCTGACATAAAAGCGATTGGGTTTGTAATTAACAGATTTGGCGATAATCGTCCATGCTCGTTCCGGCTGTTATAATATTACGATTATTACGAACTCAGCGAGTCGAACATAGTTCAAATTATTGTCGATAGGAATTACATTTTAAGATCCCTACGGGCTTGGTAGAATATGGGGTTTCATAAGGAATATACAGGTGCATATTTATTTCATCATCATCATCATCATCAGCCAATTGACGTCCACTGCTGGACATAGGCCTCCCCCAGAGAAGTCCACAAAGATCGGTCGTGAGCTGTCCGCATCCATTGGACACCCGCAACCTTTACCAGGTCGTCGCTCCATCTTGTGGGGGGCCTTCCCACGCTGCGCCGTCCAGTGCGTGGTTGCCACTCGAGAACACGCCGACCCCACCGGTCATCGGTCCTCCGGGCAATATGGCCAGCCCACTGCCACTTCAACCTAGCGATTCAGTCACTTTCGTTCTTCTGCGGATCTCGCGTCTCTGCGAGATCGCATCTCTGCGTGATGCGATCTCGCAGAGAAACCCCGAGCATTGCCCTCTCCATCGCTCGTTGAGTGACTCTGAGCCTCCTAATGAGTGCCATAGTGAACGACCACGTTTCAGATCCGTAAGTAATCACTGGCAACACACACTGGTCGAAGACTTTCGACTGGAGACACTGCGGTATATTGGACGAGAAGATATTGCGTAGTCTCCCGAACGCCGCCCAACCAAGTTTGATTCGACGATTGATCTCCTTCTCGAAGTTGGACTTACCCAGCTGGACTGTTTGTCCCAGGTATACATATTCGTCAACAACTTATTACATATTTATTTATTTAATCTTTATTGCACATAAAAAAAGTACAAATAGCGGACTTAATGCCTTGAGGCATTCTCTACCAGTCAACCATTGGGAAAAAAGAAAACTAAGCTATACTACATAACTATATATGACACCTGTGGATATTGGACAAGTAGTATATTTTTATGTAGCTTCTTATGTATGTTTGTTATTAATTATTTAGCTGATCGTTGCTACCACAAGAAAATGCTCGTCAGAATTTTGCTTAAAATTATTGAGAACATACTCTAACAGTCATCTTTATTTACTTTTCAGTACTTGCGGTGCTTTTATTAAGCGCTAGTACGAGAATATTTTTTCGCCTACCATCTGTACTACGAGTCGTACGATACACGTGCGAAAAGGAAATTTGAACCTCGTCTCGATTTAAAACACTCACTTCGGTAGTGTTTTAACTTATCACCACTTGTTGAAAACTATATCTATCGCTTTCAGCACATGCCAGTGAGCGAGATGCACATAAAATACGCAAAAGTAAACATCAGGTCAAGCGTTCAACAAGGCTCAAGATTTCAAAGTTCGACTACCCTCGGCAATGAGAATATGCGAGTATAAACACTCATTTTCCGAGTAATATTTACTTACAAATGCTACAATTGTTTACAAGTATCGATTTAAACGTTCGCATCCGTTGATATTGCACATTTGTGCATATCCTGTTTAATGTTTGTGTATTTAGTGTACATTTATTCAGATGCAAATCTAGCTCATCGTAAGTTCTATTATTAAATACCAAGATTGACAGAATCATTTCCTAGATTATCAGGATGCTTAGCCAAGTCGCCAACCGCTAACGCTTAGTATCGTATCGTAGTTTTCCCTCACTGCCACTCTTTCATATTAGTGCGACAAAGACAGTTAGCTGCCTTTCGTTTACGATTGACGATTAGGAGTTAGCGATTGACAACTTGTCTGAAGCACCCTGAGCATTTCTCAAAAGATTCGTACATTTGGATCACGTCTTCGAAAGTGATACAAATTGATAGTAGGGTTAATGATGTTGAGCAAGATCCACTACGTTTCCCAAAATGTTTGTATAAATAAAACATTCCTTTTTTGTAACCAGATTCATATACGTACGAGGTCATTATTGGTACATCAAGTACTTCTCGTCGGGTGAGAATGCAATTGTGCTATACGCCATTTGCCTTGGTTTACAGGAGAGCGAAATGAAACAAAAAAAAATATTTCTTGGAATGTCTTATAATTTTGCAATATTTAACTTAACTGACACTTTAGTATATTAATTTACTATTTTTTGTTATATACAATTAATGTTTAACATATAATAGTCATGAGATATAAGTAGTTTTACAATTGCCATATCCATTTTGGTAAGAAAATGTTTAATTTGCTATGTATGATATGACACAAAGTTATGGATGTGTCACAAAATCTTAGTGCAATGTCAAAAAAGGGAGACATTAAAAGCAATTGTTTATGCAAATAAAAGTTATTTTACGGCTAGATTTATTTCAAGTCAAGACGATAATTTATCGCGAATATGAAGACATAATTATTCACGTGAATATGGTGCCAATATTCATTTCCAATATTTATGTGAATCATTTTTTTACTTTCTTGTAAATAGGCACCATCTAATAGGTGACCTTCTCTATTTTGTGAAATGATAAGTTTTTCAACGATATCTAGTGCTAATGTAAAAAATATCGATGAGAACATGATACCTTTACTAATGAATGACATATTAACGTTATTATTTCTTATCAACTAATAACATTATAGTTTAAGTACCTAAATACATGCTCTATAAATTAAAAGACATGTCATATAATATGTACTTCAGGAATAGTGACCGAGGCCTCCTGTGGCCAGGACTTAAAGCTTAAGGGAAGCAGGAGGTCATTGGATCGATTCCAGTCCTGGTCATAGGGGGTTCGGTCACTTTTTCTGTATTATATGTCATTTACAATTATGGTTAGGTACAATTTATGGTTAGGTACTCGTAATTAGAAATATTATGTATTTATACCACAACTTATTAAGATAAAAGCTTGACGTATGAATGACACAAATCATTATAAATCAAACCTACCTTCTTTATTGTCATTTATCAAACGTGAGGGTAGGTAAAAAAAAGTATCGAATCGATACAATCAAATCGATTAATGGATTATTTCACAAAAATGTTGATCAGTTAAGTCGCTTGGCACACTGATAAATAGCTGTTAACCGTAAATTTGTGTCATGTCCGGACATTGCACAATATTGTAATCACTATTTATTGCGGTTTGAGGATATGGCACAAAAATATATGTTTTTTAAAAATATAAAATAAGAATTTTCAAAAATCGATTACTGTTATGAACTACAAAAAAAATATGCTATCAAGAACCATTAAAAACCGATTTTACCTAAAAATGGATATGGCACAATTGCATTCTCACCCGACGTTCTATGAACGCAATCCTATTTTTAATCCCCTCCGGTCGACATTGGCCACTTCCTAATTTGTATCTTTCCAAATTTGTCCACTCTTTTAATCGTTTCATAAATCTTAGTAATTCATGAGCCACAGGAATTATACCAGTAGATCGTTTTTGAGGCACCATCGAGCCCCGCATGTTAGCTTAAGCAAACAGAAGCGAAGAGTCCAAAAGGAGAAAGAAAGCCAGGCGAAGATGTTTATTTACTCATAAAAAATAGCGTCACATCAAGACACTTCTATGAGCACCATAACACTCAATTCAACTCAAGTCTTACCTCGATGGTCAACTAATCTTGAACGTATAACAACTAAGGCTCTACAACCGTCGATTTACCTCACGCGAACGCACGACCGTAACTCACCGAAATGCCTCAACTCGGATTTCGAGTGCTGAAACGATCCCGTGTGCTTACCATGAGCTGACTACGTGAGTTTCACTTTCGAACGCGTTATTCGAAAGTCGACTTCGATTAAAAATCTCAGGAAATAGTCAAAGTGACAAGAAGTTATGGTCTGCCATCAATTGAAAATCTAACATGACTATCTCTTTTTCACGAGAAATAAATTGCATACAAATTGTAACTCTCTCGGTTCAGATTTTAAAAAAAAGTCGAAACGAATATTAAACGAAGGCAAAGGCCCTGTACAGCCACAATTGTATGCCAAAGTATGTCCAACTGTCTCAAAAAATTTGGAAGAAATAAACATGTTATTCTGAATTGAACAAAATTAAATGCAGCAATACCAATCATCAAACTTGACATAATGTACGAACGATTTTTTTGTAAAATTAAATCCATCCCGCTTCATACGCGCTTTTGCCAGCAAGAGGAACAGAAAGTAGCCTTACTTTCTATCGCTGGCAAACATGGCAAAAAACGCTCGATACAGCTAAACTCCGCTCATTTGCCGTACTATGCAAGTATCGGAAAGTACGTTAACGTTAGGTTTTACTCAATACGTAATCTGCTTTACGTATTGAGTAAAACCTCACCGCGCTCGCTCCAATATGTCATGTCAAGTGCGAGAGCCATAGAATGATTTACTTATCGAGTAAAACCTAACGTATTCTTTACTTTCTAACTCATGGTACGGCTACAGCTCATAGTAACACCGGTCCAAGGGTGCTTTTTCACGGCGATCCCTCTCGAAGGTTCTTTGAGATTTCTTCGGCCATTATCGCCGGCTGGCGGGCGGCATTTGTCACAATTACAGGAACGCGTTCGAGAAGAATGTGAAGATTTGCGGTTGTTACACCAGTGTAACTATAAACCTTGTACTTAGAAATTGTCTCATCAAACATGATCATCGAAAGCAACTACACTATCGTATATCTCAGTTAACTGCTGGACGAAAGCCTCTCCTATTAAATATGCGTACCTAGTACCTATAGTACGCATTAAGAGGTAAATTACCAATGACAGTGATAAACTTATTCTTACTGCCGTCACCACACTGCCAAAAGACGACATGACGATACGACCGAAAGCAACTAAACCTCAAAATAATCAAAAAAATCTCAAACTTGAATATTTCCTAGTTAGGTAGGTAAAACTGAGCAGAATTGTCTTGTCAATTAGCGGAATATCGCCGGCAATTACAATGAAAAATAAGACGAGAACATATTTAAGACATCCTCAGTTCGAAAGGCTTGAGAAGTAGAATGTGTCAAATCTTTTGTAACATTCGCTGTATTTCATGATTTTGTTCAACAAGAGGCGTTAAGCGGAGCTGTATCAAGAACAACACTGTGATCATTTTGAACAGTAAACTTGTGAAATTGTAAAAAAAAACTATTTTATGTTTATGCTAGTTATTTGGTTTTATTGTTTTCCATTTAGTTATTTATAAGATTGCACAGTTTAAACAAAACAAAAGGATGTAGACGTAAAAATGTCGGTGATCTTATTGAAAAGGGTTCAACAAACGGTCAAGGGATCAAGCTACACTAGTCAAGGTAAGCTGATTTGTGAATACTCAAAACTGGGTAAACTGGGAACTGCCGATTAATATATAACACCAGGGTCATGGATTAGCCGCCCACTTTTGACCCGAAGTGTTCCTTGTGTTCCCGACACTTAGCTTACTTTCGATATTAGGACTGATGTGAAATATAAGGTGATGGGCGCTTCAGAGTGCGTAAATAAGATGCCAATCGGTAACGTTCAGTTGCGAATGAAACATAACCACAACCACTTTGTAGCACAAATATAAAAGAGTCACAGAAAGTTAAACTATGCTACGATTCTGAGCATTAGCGATTGCCATCTTGGCTATGGCTACACGCACTCAGGACTATCGCAGAAATCGAAATCCTACAAATTTCAAGATATTTGTCTCATCTCTCCTATTTGGGTGAAAGCCGACATTCCATATTTATCGACACGTACCGATAAAACTGTATTAAAATCAGTTTAAATACGTACAGCACTAAGTTAAAAGCTCGCGTTTATCTACTTAATTATATTCAAGTTATTCCGAAATAGCTTACAATTCATTGCGACGACAGATTGAATTTTTCCAGACATTTATTTTCATGTAGTGGTAGGTACTAAAAAACTTAGATATGCCCGGAGACTATTTTTGCCGAGACGAGGGTAAAAGCAGCGATGTGAAAAAGTTGGGCTGTCCTTAGGCCTACAGACTTGTAACATTCTAACATTACAGACTCGTAGTCAACAACTTGGATTTAATAGAAAAACAAAAACTTACCTTGTTCAAACAAAGTATTATGAAAGGACATAAAACAATGCCGAAATTTCTTCGCCCACATTATAATTCATGGTCAAACATAACTACAAATAAACATGCAGATGAGAAAATAAATGTCGCTATTTATATTTAACGTTCAACTTTACGACATGTAAAACGATTTGAAACATTTTTACATTCTGGCACACTGCATATGCAAATGCATGGCTATGGCACTTTTCGCTTTCACTTCTATATCAGCGAGAGTAGCTATGTTAATACGAACACACTTGAACTTGGCACTCGACCCATACAAGAAAAGTGGAGCTGTTTCTTAAAATCCGGTTTATTTTCTCAGAGATCGCGTCACTTCAGCACGCTCCCAAATGGAAATGACCCTTTCAAGACGCTTGAGACCTCTCGGACTTAGCCCCGAGCACTCTCGCGGACTTCCAAAAAGGTGACAAATACTCGAAGACTCCGACAGACTACAATTACACGAAAACTTCGCGAAACTTCTTTGACAATTAGAACCGCTCAAACGGTGATAAATAAAATTAAAAGTTTCAACATTAATACGAGCTTAAGCGTAGTTCAACGTTTGGATCGTCAGGTCGGTTTACTTAATTCTCTATTGAAGTTTCAGAACTTAGATTACTTCGAGATTGAGTCATAATAAGACCAATTGTTTCAGTGTTCTTTTGTCTTTGATTCGTTGTCTTGATGAACGAATATTTAAACTGTTTAGATGAGTTTCTAAGCACCGAGATATTAAGCTGAACTTGTAAAATAATTTTGCCACGCAACAGTTTGCTTCGGTTTCAATATTTGAATTCGAAGCTTAGTATTTTTCTCCCGATAAAAGTAACTTAACGAAGTCTATTTCGCAGTGAAACTGAATGGGTCGTAGCCGTCGCGAGATGACCGTCGGCGGGTCAAATCCAGTCACTTGATACTCCCTGAGCGGGGGCTGTCTAGTCACTTGAGCCAGTGACTTAACTTAAACACAGTTTGTTGCCAATCTAGGATAACAGTTTTCGAGATACCGATCGCATTCCGCCCGAATAGCTCCGGTTCGGGTTTTCTCGGGGCGATTCGTTTCCCGTCGCCCGTGATTGGAAGGAGTTATGAAAATTCTATTTTCAAAGATTTTTCCGTTTGGTATTCTGACGGTGCGCTGAGATTTGAATGAGTTCTTATAGGGTTCCAATTTGTACTTTAAGCTTGTTTTTGCTGTGATTTTTCAAGTAGTGTTGTGAAGGTTGTTACGCTATTTATTTCAATGTAATCAGATTCTAAATAAAGGTAAGATTCTCTTTAGTATTAGGTAATAAGGAATATTATTTCACTCAGTTGTACTGGACTTTTATCCTTCTGAGGCTATCAATTTCGTATTTA
>JALPQI010027033.1:0-11448 GCA_025490895.1 Thaumatotibia leucotreta
GTATCATTATATTGCAGTATAACCCCAAGCTAAGCCTAGCTACAGCTAATACTCAAATTATCCAGGGTTAAAGGGTGAAAAGCAAGCACTTTCGTTAATAATAATGATGATTGATTCATTCGTTCTCTCTGAATGATCAACCAAGATGAGCGTTCCTTCTGCTCTATAAGACCCAATGCACTGCTTCGCCTCGCAAATGGACCTTAAACAGGCTGCCCAAAACTCTTTGGATCAGTCTGTAGCTACTGGACTCAACTTGACAGAATCATGTTACTTTTATATTATAGTGAACACCTTTAATAGTTGACAGTGCATCGCTTGACGCCCCCCACACTAGAGAATTAGAGAACCTAGAACACCAAAACAAACTTAACTAACAACAGCCCAGAATTGAATTATAATATTATTAGGCTTTGTTAGAGAATATAGATTTTAACGTTACTTTAGAATAAAAGTTATAAATACCCATTCCCATGTGTATAGTGTGTGTTATGTATTGTGAACCGGGTTAGCTTACCATAATTTCCAGCTAATAAAATAATTCTTTAAGACAAATATATTCTAAAATTTCAACACAATTTGGGCAGAGCTTTGCCCTCCAAAGATTCCTTCACTGAAGAGACAGGGTCTTTACCCTTTCGCGGACAAAACGCAAGAACCCTTTCTATGGAAATCCCCAGCCTTATATACAGAAATTTCATGACAAAATATGTCGAAAAAGCTTTCATAAATTTTGAATATTTGAATTTGATAAATAAAAATATGTGAAACCGGACATTTATATGAAAAGCCCGTATTAAACTGAATACAACAATTTACAACAAAGGTAAATTGTTAATATTATTATCATAAATTTATTTAATATTAATATTTTGTGAAATCATAAAATAAAATATAATAAATATAGTAGATTGTTCAACGAGGGACTAAAACAGGCCATTATGACACGAGATATTTATCCACCCGAGCGTAGCGAGGGTGGATGTAGTTCGAGTGTCATTATGGCTGTTTAGTCCCGAATTAAACACTCTACTTTTCACTTAGAATGCGAGGAAAAAAAACTACGTTCTACATAATCTCAGTATTTATTAACAGAAAGAACAAACAAAAAAATTATATGTTCTGCGATGTCAAAACTTCCGATTTCTTCGGAACATGGCCACTTGACGATAAGTTTGCAAACTTTTTCAAGTTATATGGTTTAGTTGCAGTGTGGTTTTAAGCATGGAATATAATTATGCTACAAGGTGATGACGGTTGATATTTCTTAGATTTTTCATCAAAATATGTCAGAAATACGCCTTCCATAAATGATGTACCTAATTTGCTTTCCAGTTTTCCAATCCATAAAAGTTTGATACGCTTTTGAATATATATTACACTAGATTTCGGCGGCAAAAGATTTTACACCACCTCTTTTGCATTCTTCTTCATTCTGGAGTAAGGCGTTAATACTTCTTCATAGCATGACGTGACATCGTAAATTATACGATTTGAAATATTACTTATGGACAAAAACACATAAAATAAGTAATCAAATTCGTTCCGCGTTTTAGTTTTTATCTGTATTCCTTTTTCGAAATATGACGCATTAAATACTTGCATATTTAGCCAACGAATTGGAAGTAACTACATAACTATTTTGAAGCTAATTGGTTAAAACATAGGTAATAAATTGGATTCAATCTGAATCATATATTACTTAAACAATTATTAAATATACATGTGTATCAAATCAAAAATAAATCGACATTCCTTAATATTTTTTCACGATTGACATTTTGAGGTTTTTTCCAATGGCAATAATCGTTCGTTCATAAATCATAAACACCAGAAATGGCTGTTTAGGGGTTTTCAAAGTCAATAAAAAAAAAGTTTAGAGATTGTATCCACGGCATGGACAAAAGTGGTCCATACACAAGCACTGAAAATGGCGACTATCCTTTATTCTTGAACACTGTGGGTGTGGCTGTTTACGGGTTTCCAACGTCAATTAAAAAAAATTTACTTTAGTCCCTAGAGATTAATAAAGAGTTTTAGTCCCGATATGCAGGGACTAAAATAACATTTTAAGAGCATGAGAAGTGAAAAAATAAAAATGTGCATCGGATTTATCGCAATACAATGTCGTGGAAGATGAGATACGGCTTTAACAACAAATGACGTTGCCATTTGCCATTAATGTCATAATCAACAAACATTAATATTTCATAACAAAATATTATTGTTTGTTTAATTTAGCAATTCCCATTGAGACGATAGAACAAACAATATTTATTTCAGGTTTCTGAGAATACATAATCATAAAATGTATTTATTTCACACCAAAGTGTCGTCAGAATGCAATTGTTATAAATAATGGATGAATAACAAATCTAACTACAAATGTAAGTGATTTTACTGTTCAAACATGAACATGGAACAGTCACAACATACTACCCAGCTAGCACTCAACTTTTTTTTGCTTGCAAAATATGGTTTTATACTGTCCTATGGTGTCTAAACAACATACCAAAAATGCAGCGATACTACTTGATTTGCGAGTTTAGGGTAAAATGATGTACCTACGATTTGACCGTACTATAGTAAGTTGCTTGAACATCAAGTCGGATGTTAACCTGTTAATAATGTCTTGTCTATAACAATAACACAACTTATCCAGTGTTGTACCATTTTTCCATTTTCCAGGGCTTCTAGAAGTGGTTATGCAAACAATTTGTTGCAGAAGTCAGAAATATTTTGGAAAAGCAATATTTACCGCAAACTCAAAATGCGAAGTTATAAATTAAGAGACGTACTGAACAGTTGTTGTTAATCATTAGTAATTTAAATTATACACGGTGTAATACGTTGAAACCGAATAACTTTAACAGTTTAATTCTTAGGTCGTAAGAAGGAAGTTTAGGAACAGCCATCAGAACTGTTTTTTTTTAAATTTTAAACCGTTTTATACTCTTTACGTAGTACTCAATATTTTATGTAATAAACAACATTATATTTTTAAACTACTCCATTAACAAATAATTTATATACCGAAGAACGAAAAAGAATGAAATTGGAACAGTTCTTTCATGTGAAGTAAAATTCGGTACCCGATCCCTGCTCAGGAATATGCTGTTAGAGTTATTCGGTTTCGTCATGTTACACCGTGTGTACAGTCGAGGAAAATGAATGTTTAGCAGTTTAATCGTCCACATAATCTGTTCGTATTATAATGACAAATTACGTCACATACCCATGAAGTTTTCTAGTTTTATTTCTTATTGGGTGAAACGGTAGTTCGATTTTCAAACTATATTTGTTTGGTAATCAGATTGTGACAATGACTGCCGAATGACAAAGATACGTCAAACTCAATAATTATAAAATATTGTTTGGATTCTTTCGACATAATATTGCGAAAATTACAACTAAATCTGATTAAAAACCTGCACGTGCGGACTTTGCTCACGTATAAGTACCTGGATTTTGATTGGTCGTCAACAATTTTCACTGATGAGAAAACGTTTAAATCTTGCATTCATGGCAGATTAAATTTATGGCGTGTATGCCACACGTTATCAAGAAAAAAACGGTGTCAACTTGTGGGACTGGATGAGTGCTGATGGCGTAGGCGAACTCCAAGTAGTCCAAGAGCTAGTGAACCCTGGGAGTAACAGTCTCCCTGTAAGGTTAGAAATTTGTATACTTACGATTCATGTCATTCTAAGAGCAATAGTCATGACCTGGCAGGCGTCCGCCCTGCACGTCATCAGCCCCTTTATTTATTGAACTGTTAAGTAAATTGGGTTTCAAAACTTGTTTCTGTAAGTTTAAAAATTTAATAGGATAAAGTTTATTTATTGTACATCTTAAAAAAAAATTGACAGGCGATTACAATAAGCAGAAGTATATAACAGATCAATTAGAAAACGCACAGTTGATGAGGTAAAATAAACTTCATCCTGTATACTCGAAATTTTTATATGTCTTCAAATAAACGTCTCAGAGTAAGTATGTCCAATGCCAGGCGGCTTTGAACAGCATAAGACCTTGCCAGGCGAGGTAAGAGCTTACCAGAAAAATAAGAATGCCCATAATCATTATGGTAAATGCCCATAATCGCCACGCTGGGCAAGCGGATTGGCGATCGCAGTAATGTGTCACTATGATGATGCTGCTGCCCATCATCAATCTTTTATCTAATAATGGTCAGTGACACTTCAATCCCTTAGTCGACTCTCACGACACCCGCAGGAGGAGTTGGGGTGATGACAAATGTATTCTTACTTCCGTCACCACACGGCTGCATATAGCTCATAATATTGTATTGTAATGTTATGTAAATTATATGTCTTATGTAATTTTGTTGCAAATGTATAATAAGAATTTTATGTAGCTCTTAGGTGTAATTTTTTTATGTAATAGTTGTAAGTGGATGGAAAGAGAGGAAGGGGAAGATCAAGAATAAGATACACTGACCAAATAAAGGAGAAGGCGGGCGTCATGTCGTATGAGGAGGTGAAGAGGACTGCTGAGGACAGAGGAGTATGGAGACAGCTGCATATGGCTACACCGACAAGAGCTCAGAGCTCTCAAATTGAAAGAAGAAGAATAGTTGCAAGATAGTTATAAGGTTCATTGTTCCCCAATTATATTAACCCTTCTTCCTTTACCTTTTGTATCATATTGCATAATATGTATTACTTATGATTTAGTTGAAATAAATATTATCGCACTATACGATAGGACTATGTTCAGCAGTGGACGTCTTTCGGCTGATATGATGATGATGATGATACGATAGGACGGACACACCGCGCGAATCATGCATTATGTAACCGCGAATCTGGGCGCTCGCGGATTATGCGCGGTGGGGATAAACAATACAAATACGCGCGATCTGCGAGGGCTCACTCACTCTCTCTTCATCAAGCGGTAATCACGCGCTCACCAACCAACTTAACACTAACCAAGTTAATGTTGTAAATCAAGAGTTTTTATTTAAAACCTCCCTACAAGAGTCCCTAAACCGAGGTAAATACGCATCGAGCATCACGATCGTCTTCGCCAAGAGAACGAGATACATCCACACCCCACAGATACAAATGCAAAAAAAAATTAAGTTCGAAAGATGAATATTCTTTTCGCACATGTATCGTTCGACGTTTTTCAGTATAGATGGCTCTCCAAAGTTTCGCCCTGACAAAAATTGAGCCACTTCTCGCACCAGCCGATGTCACTGTAATCTGTACTAAACTTTTTATTTTCCATGTTTTACCGAGAAAATTTAATGAAATTGTTATTAGCATGTCAAAACGAGGGACTTACTTATCCAGTACATTTGTTGTTCCACTATTTCAGCACTGCTGCAAATACCCAAATATTAATAAATTATATCGGTACATTACATATCCCATTTTTAATCAATTTTGATTACTAACGTAAAGGATCACGTCGGATTAATTTTTTATCTCGTTCGCCCTAATATTAAAATAAAATAATTAATTATTTTCAACATCTTCTCAGCATATTTTACTCCACTGCAGGATGTATGCCTCTTGCAATTTTTCCACCTCTTACGGTTTGCGGCGTCTCTCTTCCAGGTCGGCCCTGCCGTCTTTTTTATATCGTCCGACCATCTGGCAGCTGGCCTGCCTACGCTTATCGGCTTCCCATTCTTGGCCTCCACAAGAGGGCTCTAGTCGCCCACCGCCCATCATCATTTCGGCACACATGTCCCGCCCATCTCCATTTCGGGCTGGCTACTCGTTCAATGATGTCGGTAACTCTTGTGCGTTGCCTGATCTCCGCGTTCTGCACTCTATCTCTTAGAGAGATTCCGAGCATTGAGCGTTCCATCGCCCTTTGTGCGACTTTCAGCCGTTTCGCTCTATCGATGGTTAGCGTCCACGTCTCGCAAGCGTAAGTCAGTACTGGAAGGACACATTCATTATACACCCTCGTTTTCAGGTTTTGTGGGATATTCGACTTAAACACGTCCTTGAGCCTCCCAAAGGCTCCCCATCCCAGCTGGATGCGCCTACTAATCTCTGTATCTAGAGAATCTGCCTCTAACCTGATCTTTTGCCCCAGATAGATGTACTGTACTCAACAACTTTTTCCATTGGTTGAGATCTTTGCCATATCTGATGGGCCCATCCACTTCGTCTTGTCGAAGTTCATCTTCAGGCCTACTTTTAGAGATGCTAGGCTGAGTTGGTGAAGCATCTTTTCCAGCTGCTCCAGGGTCTCTGCGAGAAGCACAATGTCGTCCGCAAACCTCAAATGATTTAGATGTCGGCCGTCGATGTTCACTCCGATGTTTTCCCATTCTAGGGTCTTAAATAAGTCTTCAAGCGCGTTCGTGAACAATTTTGGTGAGATGACGTCACCCTGCCGCACGCCTCTCTCAATGGGAACAGTTATGCGAAGGGTCATCGTTGCTGACTTATACAGGTTTTTCAGCAGTGTTATATACCTGTAGTCTATAAGACACCTCTGTAGGGATTCAAAGACTGCCCAGTGTTCCACAGAGTCAAAAGTTTTTTCGTAATCTACAAAGGCAAGGTATAGAGGTCTGTGTATTCTAGCGTTTTTTGTATCACCTGCCGTATTGTAAATATATGGTTCATAGAAAATATTTTGTTATTATAGGTAGTACTAGAACTACTCTAAGTTATTTAATAAAGACTGATTTGTTGCATTGATTGTTTTTTTACACGTTCGTAGCTGCTTCCTCGCTTTAGTGTGGGGAAAAATGTTGTGTTACACATGGGAGCAAAGTTTGTTTAATTATCGTGCCTTGAAACCCTCGCAACGCTCGAGATTCCATTTTTAAACCACTCGCTTCGCTCGTGGTTCACCTATGGAATCTCTCGCTAGCTCGGGTCTCAACATTGGCACGATGATTAAACAACCACTTTCCTCCCTTGTACGTAACTAAGTTTTTGATCCTACTTTCTGGTTCTATGTATTTTTGATATTTGAATGTTTTTGTATTATATCAGTTTTATTAGTATTGGCCGTGTGGTGACGGCAGTAAGAATACATTTGTACACCCCAACTTTACTCCTCTGCGGGTGTCGTAAGAGTCGACTAAGGGATTGAAGTGTCACTGACCTGATGATGATGATGATGATGATGATTAGTCTTGTATTGCCTACGCATGTAGTACGCGTACTGTAGATATCTATTTAGCAAAATAATTTAGTACCTATGACTTGTCAAAAATGCTTACCTAAACATATTAAGCGTGTTTGAAATAAATAACCAAATCCTGATTCGATTTTTCACACAATTTGTGTGATCGTTCAAGTTTAATGGAGAATCGCTAAGTTTCACTCTTTGCGCCTTTGTAACCTATATGAACAGGAAGTTTATCTTTAGACAACCGCATGAAATTGCTTTTGTAGGTATGTACAACAATGAAATGCCCGTCAACCCCCACGGCAAATCCTTCAATGTGCCCATTATATTCCTATCTGAGACTTAAAGGAAAATATCTAAATGTAAACGAAATTCTGGGAAGTGCATACTTTGATGTCTACCTTTGTTACGTTTTGAGTCATGTTGAGATCGAAATTACACGGCCACAGTAAAATCATGAAATAAACTGTGTTTGTTAAGCCTGCTTGCATAATTTTTAATTTCAGTTTGTAATTTCTAACTATTTGTGAGATAAGGCCTAATTATGTACAGTCGCATAGATTGATAATGGGCAGCATCATCATCATAGGGGAGTGGATACACTACTGCGATCGCCAACCCGCTTGCTCAGCGTGGCGATTATGGGCAATCTCCTTCTACTGCGTCGAAACGCTTAGGTAATAGGAGTGGCCTTTGTCCAGATTTGGTGGTTTTGGTCAGTATAGTACGAAAAAGTATAAAGGTACAAGAAAAAAATACAAAAAATAGTACTATAGGGTGGTCGGTTTTGAGACCGGTGCCCTAAATTGTGCTCAATAGCCGTAGGTTTCCTAAATCGTAGACAGTATAATCCCTATTCTCATATAGGTATATATAACACGGATTATATACCTTATTTTACATATCCAACTTCCCATTTTGGAATTGATGCGTGCCCTATATTATATTAGGTATCGCCGGTAAAACTATTTCGGTAAAACTTGTTTTAGCAAATAGTGTTTTAAGTCATTGGCATAAAATACGATTTGTCAAAACCAACTTCAAGGAAATAGTTGGTACTGCTTTTAACCCGACGGTATATTAACCAAAGCTAGCACGAATGGATCAAGTAAGTGTCAGAAATGATCTATGTGTAGATGTCAAAATGACAGTAGATACAAGTTAATATAGTTATAGTAGGGCCGCATAATGTGGGGTGCAGGGCTGGTTCCTCCTCGTGGTGCACCCTGGGAGGGGTAGGATAGCCGCTCAGTTGCGCGCTTGCTATCTTCCCTCTGCGAATACCAGCCAAACGTCGTGGGGTAGGGGCGTTTGTCCTCCTATGGCGGGCTGCGGGGTAGGGGCGTTTGTCCTCCCGCAGTCAAGAGGGTGGGACCGAAGCACCGTGTGACGGTAGCGGTCCCTGCTTCCTGGGGGCTTGGGGAAGTGGTGAGGGTAAGGCATGCTGGTTATGCTATAGTGTCTTTCGGTGAGGGTTCGCCCTAGGGCGAAAGTGCCGGTGGAGTCGTGGTGACATGTTCGCGATCCCATGGCTTCACCACTACGGCACAGGGGTTGGCAGCATCCCAGAGGTTTAGTGGGTAGGCTAGTCTTTAGTGGTCTAGAGAGCCCCACATAACCAATGCGTAATATTCGGCTCTCACCCCCGGGGGCCTTATGTTAAGTAGTGGTATGCAATTCAATGCATTCCTCTGGGTAATCAAAAAAAAAAGGGCCGCATAATGTACTGTAATCGTATTAAATCTTTACAGTCTATTTCACATGACGAATGGGGCTGGTATAATAATTAATTCAACTTTGGAATGATTGCCGAGTTGCCGACTGTCATGTAAAAGAAGCATTACAAGCACAAGCCTTAATTGAGCTTACCGTGGGACTAGGTCGATTTGTGTGTAAAGATGTCCAAGAATATTTATTTAGGTATTTATTTATTTTTATATTATCAAAAAAAAAAAAATTTTTTAAGGGTTAGTTTTCAAGGCTTGAAAGGGGGTTAAGAATTTGATAATTATTATAGAGAATATAAAATATTACTTACTCTATACTTACGTCTTTTTATGTCATACCAAAGATTTTTTTGTGATTTTTCAATTTAGGGGTTGTTTGCAAGGGTTGTAAGATTTTCAACGGGTTGAAAATGATTTCAATATGAGGTAATTATGTTAAAAAATACTTTACAGTTTCACCACTTACTATTAGACAAGTTTTCTAGCGATAAAATGGCTCAATGTAAATTTTTCCACAAAGGGGTTGTTTACAACCCTTAAAAATAATAAGCGGAGTTCAGATCATTTTTACTTTTGAAGTTAAGGGTAAGATGAGCCTAATTCCAAAATTTCATGCAAATCGCTTCACAGTAAAAAAATTCGGAGGTAAGACCGTATTTATCGCTTCAATGACTGCACTATATCAATGGTATTTGTTTCTATTGCCAAGAACGTGATCAAATCGCTACCGGTGACAAATTTCACCGTTATTCCCAAAATAGCCAACCGGTTAAATCACTATTAAATTTATTTAAAATACTACCTACATTACGACACAAGTGCGAAAAACATGAAATTCGAAACGAGTGGCGATGTTTTAAAGCACGACCGATAGGGAGATTAGGGAGTGTTTTAAATCGACACGAGTTACGAATTTTGCATGTGTCTCGTTTTGGACTTGACGTAAAATGACCCACTTTTCGCACTAGAGCCTAATAAGGCACCAACTGTACTAAAAACAATCATCATCATCACAGGATTCACAGGCCTTTGCGTCTATTGCAGACGATTTACACATTGCTGTTTCGACAACGGGTTT
This sequence comes from Thaumatotibia leucotreta, assembly GCA_025490895.1. Taxonomy (NCBI): domain Eukaryota; kingdom Metazoa; phylum Arthropoda; class Insecta; order Lepidoptera; family Tortricidae; genus Thaumatotibia; species Thaumatotibia leucotreta. The sequence goes on from JALPQI010027033.1 coordinate 9,934, forward strand.
GGTGACTGTGGAGGCCAATTCGCGAACGGCACCACCTGCCACATTTTTGGCAGAGAAAACTGATACCACCTGAGGTTACAGTCTCTGTTTGCTTTCTGCGATATCTCCTGCTCTCTAACAGATTAAACCAGGCTTCGGCGCATAGCCTTCTCCCCTCCACAACACGCTTTCGCCTTTGACCACGGTCTTCGGCTAGGGTTTCCCAGGCCTGATGGTCGATTTCAAATGCAGCAATACATTAACACAGTCTTTGAAGCGCAGCATCGGCCTTCCAACGTTCCTTTTAGCAATATTTAAACCTTAATCCTACGGGTCCATGCAGAGCGTCCCACAACTAGTTATGGGACAGGTAGGGAACCCTTAAAATATCGTAGATATGATATTTTATTGAAATAAGACTAGGTTATTTTTTATAGTTAGTAACTTTGAATTCACAGATTTTCTCAAAGATACTTGCCTCATCTGGGAATCGGACCGACTAATGTGAAAAAATTAACACCTTCTGTTTTTATGATGCCAATGCTCTCGATGCACCTAAAGAAATAATTCTTCTAAACTAAGATAGTATATTAAAAGCAAGGAATATGATGACTAGATCTAATTATTTAAATTTGCAAGAAAATTAATTATTATAGTAACCCAAAAAAAAAAATAGCTTCTTGTCATCCAAAATCTTTGAATGTACTCGCTATTAAAAATAAGATAAATTCTCTTAGTACTAGAACAGTTTATAAATACAGGGCGTCCCACGGCGATGCCACATGGAGGGAAAGTACCTTAAATATCATAGATAGCGTATTTTGCTGAAAGAAGACTTTATTTTATTTTTAAGACTCAGTAAAATTGCATTCAAACTATTTTAATTATTTTTTTATAAAAAAATTGTAAGAAAAAAAATATCGCCTTGTCGGAGGAAACATTCCTTAATTATTGTAAATGAGCATCTTACTGAAAGAAGACATTATTTCGATTTAAAAAATAAGATCCATCTTGTTTTCAAATTTTTTTTGAAAAAAATTGTATGGAAAAAAAAATCGCGACGTCGGAGAAAAAATATCTTAATTATTGTAAATGAACATCTTACTGAAAGAAGACATTGTTTTGATTGGATGATGGCACCCTCGGCGGAGACTCCCAGGCTGTCTTAGATGATTTAACTGAAATTACGCAAAAATTTAGTGGTATTGGTCTAAAACTTAATTTTGATAAATGTGAATTGTACATCTCTGATAATATTGAAGCTTCATCGGCACCCCAACTTATTCAAAAATTTACAAGTTTAGCCCCAGGTATCAAAATTCTATCCAAGGGCAATCTGCACCTCCTCGGCTCACCCATCTTTGATGAGGCTATTCCAACCGTTTTGAATAAGTGCATGTCTAAATTTCGCGATAATTCGGAACGTTTAACAAAAATTAGCAGCCGCTTTATTCATTCTTAAATTTTGCACCCTCATCCCTAAATTTACTTATTTGTTACGTTGCGGTCCAGTTTGGAAATTTCCGAACGTCATCC
>JALPQI010027034.1:0-14163 GCA_025490895.1 Thaumatotibia leucotreta
AATATATAAAAGAATTAAAAAAGAGAATACGTAGTAGTCATTTAAGAAATCTGGCATACTTACCACCTTATTTATTGCCTAGCTGTAAAAATCATTATGGAAAGTGTACCTCTGACTTCATGTTACCTCTTATATTGAATGATATACCTGTAGCGTTACTAAATAAAATAGAAACAATAGATAAAGCTGTTAAATGTAAAAGAGTCCTAAAAAGTCACTTTATAAACTGTTATTAGATACCTTTTAATTACCATATTAAGTTAAGAAGAAGCAAAAGTGTAATTTATGTATATTTATTAAATTAACAAATCACTTACAATTAAGCCAATAAGGCTTCGGTAAGTGACAAACTATGTACCCTAGACCTAAGATTTTTTATTTTGAATAAATAATTGAAAAAAAAAATTCTTGGAGCAATTCAGTGAGTATGGTAAAATCGCGCGAGTTTGGCGGTCGCGGTTGCGGAATTTGGACAGAATTGAAACTATAATTTAGGAAATCCTGATATCTAACAAAAATTTCATCGTTCCATTTTAAAGAAAAACAAACTAATAAAATAGAAGTTTGACGAAGAAGTGGTTATTTTTGTCAATATTGATAACGCTGAAAAATCATGTCTCGATTTAATATTTTAGTTTACATAAAAAACGCACTAGGTATTTATTAAATGCTAAACTGTTATGCATTCCAAACAAACTCATTTCAATTATAAATATTAGGTGCAATATAAATACCAAAGAAAAATTACGAAGTTCACCAATCCCCGAGGTGGGCATCGAACCCCCTGATCTCCCCGGTCTCTGATTTCGCGGCTGACGCCTTTACCGCTCGGCTACTCTTTCATAACCCATTGTTCCTTTTCTTGTTCAACGCCATTAAAACGAGCAAAAACTTTCAATTAAAAAGCCAAAAGTGAACTCAACTTACCAGCATTACAATCTGTTCCCACAAAACTACAGTGACTGCACATAAAGTGACCCAAATTCGCCAAGCAACTAGGGTTGTCAAATTTTGTTTTGAGATATAAAATATATGTCGGTTAAAAGGGTGAGAAAATAAAGTACCTACACACATCAAAAATACAGTATCTGGAAGGTAATAGGAGAAATAATTAATTGTTTAAGTAAAGTGTTCAATTTAGTTTAAAATAAAATGTTGTAGCGTACTTTATGCGTCTCGTAAATCGTAAAGTACATATAGGTAAAATAAATACAGTAGCGGTAGGTACCATGAGTTAGAAATAGATTACAATACTAATCTATTCGTCGACTTTGTAACACTTAACCGTTTGGTCAGTCTCATCTCAACGCAAGTAAAACATACGTTAGGTTTTACGCATTGACATTGAGAGAGCGAGCGCGATGAACTAATGTTACCGATACTGGCAAAGTCATGGTATGGCTACAGTACAATTCTTTACATTACAGTTCGTCTGGTAACAGTGGCAACCTACAAAAGAACGGTTCGAATTTCGTTCTTTTATGTTCTTCGGTTTTTTTTGTCAATGGAGTAATTCAAAAATATGATGTTAATAATTACATAAAATGTTGAATCATAAAGTACATAAAAAGTGTAAAAGATTTTAAAATATTGCTATATAGCGGTTTTTCTAAAAAACCGGTTCCGATCCCTGGTGGTAACCCTACAAGCAACGGAATAGTCTCGCAAACTTGGCCAACAATAACTTGTTGAAATTTAAGTGGCGCTCGCTTTATTGGGCGAGTGTTTGAATATAATTTCTGGAATTTCGTCCTAATGCTCGTAATAACAAACGAGTTTTTGAAGGTGCTTGGAGGAACTTTAGTTTCACTATGCAACGTGAATCATTTTAAAGATGATACGTTTTTAGATGGTAAGTTTTACTGAGAAAAATTGTATACTTACACAAACCTTATTCCATTTTTTTTTTGTTTCGTTAGTGTTGCATGAAACTTAATTTGTAATACAGTACAATACACAAACAAAATTTCACATCTATTGAGGTTATATGAATGTTATGATAGAACCGCCATCTTTTTTTTTTGATGTGGCAACAAACATTTGATGTACAGTCGCCATCAGATATATGGTAGCGGTCGAGGTCCCCAAATAAATCGGAGCAAAGTAAAATTTCAATAAATTCGTTACGTGAGAAAAGGGCAATGATTTGGGAGCGTGTAATTGGTCATAAATTTAGGGGCAGTCACTTTTCAATAAATTCGTAACGTACAAGTAGGTAAAGATATCGGAACGAACATGACTCAAAGATATCGAAGCAGCCAGGATGATCATAAAGATCGGAACATTTATAGGAAATACACCTTAAGTCTGCGTCACATAGTTTATTTTAATTTGTTACTATGTTGTCAGTACTACTACTTTAAGTTGTCAATGTCAAAGATGATTTTGACGGCACTGTTGTGGGTGAGTAAATGAGTTTCCTAGATAAAAGAGAAGTTTTCAAGCATTATCGAACATTATCGAAAAATGCATAAATTCAATTTTGATTTTTTGTTAATGTAGTCATATTAATATGGGATAAGTAAATAAAATCGTAAAGCTAGGAAATGATTTATTTGAACGAAACTAAAAAAGTGTAAAGGGTGAACAGAATACCTAAGTCATTTGCGGATCCCATTTTACCACGGTGACAAGTCCGAGAATTGTAAATTGACTGTTTCTCCCATTGCAGGCGTCCATGAGTTACTGTTACCACTTATCATCAGACGGGCCGTGTGGTCGTTTGTGTTTCAAATATATTGCAAGAACTTTTAGCAATCAACAATAAATACCGACTTTTAAGCGAAGCAAAATTATATATTGTCACAAAAATACGACAATTGCAGCGAAATTCCAACATAGGTCGAACCTCATATCAAGAATTTACGAAAATCGTTCTAAACCTTGTGACAATTGTAACGACTTTCCGAAAGTAAAATAGTAAATTACGATACAAGTGCGAAAAAAATTAAGTAGAGTGGAACGAGTGGAGATAAATTAAAGCACGACCGAAGGGAGTGCTTTAAATCTACACGAGTTACGAATTTCCTTTTCGCATGTGTATTATTAGTGATAATTGTATGTTGGTGGCAAACAAGCACACGGACCGTCCTATAGTAAGCGGTAGACGTAGCCTGCGGAGGCTTGACATCAGTAACAGTGATATTATACATATATGATATTATGTATAATTATATGTTGATGCTATTGTTGCTTTACTAAAATATAGGGTGGCTCATTAAAATCAGTCAGTATGGAATGTCTGAAACTATATACCTTCCTCGACCGATTTCGGCCACGGCGACCACTTCAACTCCTTACAATATGCCGTTGGTGTTCTCGCATGTGGCTAATATAGCCGATCTTTTTGGTGAATGTCCGCGCACATTGAGGGCAAGTGAGCACACCATTACAAAAATTGTAGGTGATAGTACAAGGTGGGCGTGCTTTCACCTCATCGCGTCGAGCATCCAGATCAGAACAGCGATTCTCCTCAAATAATTCTATTCTGGTTTTCACCATCAGGGACCTCCACTCCTGTCGTTGCGCTGCTGACCGCTCCCACTCAGAAGGCTCAACGCCGCATTTTTTCATATGGCGCTTTAGTACATCTTTATACCTGAGGAGTTGTCCGCCATGCTTACGCTTGCCCTCCTCAAGTTCAGAGAAAAAGATGCACTTTGCCGTACGTTGATCCGGCATTCGCAAAACGTGTCCACACCAGCGAAGTTGCCGCCGCATGAGGTAAGCCTCAATCCCCATGGTATTGGCTCTTCGCAGCACTTCCGTATTACGAATGCGATACTATACGGAAGCGGTCAGTTGCGCAGGATATATTAGTGTGCACAAGTGTACGCGCGAAACACAGGTGCACATACTCGTCCTCATCCTTCTAGACCCAGTGGAACGGAGCAACTGAAACTATCGGATATACGAAAATATGTTCTTAGGAACCATCGATTTTAATAAACAGAAAAACTGCATTAATATATTTGAAAAAAAAAACTACCCAGAAGGGGAATCGAATCCGGTTGTTTTGAAAAAAAAAACTTATTTGCACTATTTCTATTCGGATATCCATTGTGCAGGTCTTAAGCAGTAAATATAGTAGTATTTGTTTTTAGGAACCATATCCCCTAAGAAGCATGATGTCTAAAATTAATAAAATACATTGTTTTCTCATATTCAACACGTTTTTTTTCTAATGTATAAATGCAGTTTTTTTATCAAAATCGATGATAGATAATTAATTATGGTCCCTAAAAACAAATACTACTTAGTATGTCTTATTCTCTTTCAAAAAAATAAGTTTTAAGACAAAATATTATTAAATGACGTACTGACATTTCTATTACACCCTAGGGAATTTCACTTTTCTATTACTCCCGCTATGCATGCAAGCAATGGCGCGCTTAGACAGCAAGTGTAATAAAAAGGTGACATTAACCGGCCCCCAAGATCGCCTGATTTGACAGCTGATTTTTTTTCTGTGGGGTTATTTAAAAGGATTTGTCTTTTGTAATTGGCCAACGAACCTTTAGCAATTAAAACAAAATACTCGAACCACGATCAATGAAATAACGTCGGAAATGTGTGAAAAATGCGATGAAAAGCGTTGGCATCTGCGATGCTACTGAAGGTGGATATTTGTCTGATTATTTTCCATGTGTAATTGCCGACCCAAAATAATTTTATTTAACCAGTGATACTTTATATTTTTTGTGTTATGTATAGAATAAACTTTCAAAAATAAAGTGTATATATCTTATTTGGCAACCCTGTATGACTATGAATATATTCTAGATTGACTTATACACTGTTGTGTCAACAGTACTTTCAAATCCCATTGTAATCGCTGTTTAATAATACCTACTTCAATATAATTAGTACTCGAACTATTTATTGCCCCACCGAGTGAGTACCCGACATCTTCTCACGAAATTTAGGTTTGGTCCTTGTTCTACCTTTGCCAATTTTGGCAATACGTCAAAACAGCGGTTAACTAGATAACTCATTTTAATGATTTAGGCATAATATCTGTCCAATTTGCGAAAGAGACAGAAATATATTTGTCACGATGACAAATGTCTACTCTTTTCGAAGAACGTCACAACAAACCACTCTGTTCTAAATTCAAATTATTGACAACCTATTCAAGACTTGTGGCTGACCATAAAGAATTTAAAGCGATGTGTATTGTGTATATGACACTAAGGTATATTTTCCATAAATGTTGAGATATTTAAGACCACCCTGACTGCTCAGATATTTCTGATTATATCTGTGTTCCGATTTTTTTGCCTAATTATACGTTACGAATTAATTGAAAAGTGGTTGCTCCTAAATTTGTGACGAATTACATGCCTCTAATTATTGCCCTTTTCTCACGTAACGAATTTATTGAAATTTTACGTTGCTCCGATTTATTTGGGGACCTCGACCGCTACTATATATCTGATGGCGACTGTACAACGTCAGATAGGGTAAAAGATATAAATAATATGTTTTTAAATGAAATATCGAATATACAAGTAGTCTCATTGTTTTTAGTAACTAATTTACTGAAACTTTTGGGACCAAGCAAATAGGCACATTTGATGCCGAGTTTCGGAAAATGGCCAGAATACAATACAATAAAAATAAAACAATACTGAAGCTGTAATTCAGAAACTTCCTTACAGGTCACTAACATTAAATAAAATTGGGTAGACGATGACAGACCAGTTGACAGTTTTACAAAAATAAAAGTCACACCGGGCAAGCGGGTTAGCGATCGCAGTATTGTCTGTGTCCATTATGATGACGCTGCCCATCTCCATCATCAATCCTTTATTATCGAACTAGCGACCCGCCCCGGCTGCGCACGGGTACTATACCTACATAAAACCTTCCTCTTGAATTACTCTACCTATTAAAAAAAATCATCTAAATCCGTTGCTTAGTTTTAAAGATTTAAGCGTACAAAGGGACATAGGGACAGAAAAAGTGACTTTATTTTATACTATGTAGTGATGGTCCGTGACACTTTCAATCCCTTACTCGACTCTTACGACACCCACGGGAAGAGTTGGGGTGTCACAAATGTATTCTTACTGCCGTCACTACACGGTTTATTGTGCATCAACTAAATATCGTCGCGAGCTGTATACTTATCGGTTTATGGCAAAGCTTCAAATGCTCACCGAAACGAAACTGAACTTTGTTGTATTGATGTATTCTATTAAACGGATGATAACTAAACGAGTCTTCTTTCTCACCAATCTGGTGCTTATTGTTAATAGGATTAAGGCGAGTTTCCATCGTACTTCGGTGGCTTAAAGTCCGGTCGATATTAGTGAATTAGTTATTAATATTCCGTGGGCCGTCGTTATTTTACGATAGCCGATCGTGTTCTAAATTAAATATATGTATGAACCCATTTAATTCTTAGTTTATAATTCGGTACACTTAAAAGCAAAGTATCGCGAATCCTAAAATAACATATGATATGTTTTGATCACTTTTGGGTCTGAAGTCACAAATATGTTTAATATTGTTTTTTTCCATAATTAGAGACGCTGTTAAGGTGCGTTTAAACCAAAAGAGCATTCGCTGTTCTAACGCCCGTTCTACGAAATCAACCAATCACGTTTTGTGTACCGATTGAATTTCGTAGAGTGGGAGGTTAGAACAGCGAATGCTCTTTTAGTTTGAACGCACCTTCACACTTAAATGTCCGATTTTGTAACCAATTACAACGCGAGATTCTAGTTTTCGTTTCGAAGCTGATTTATACTAAACGTAGATACAAATCGGTAGTGGTTAAGTCCCGATTTAAAGCCAGTTACCTACTGGGATTTTACTCCCATTTCGAAGCTGGTTACGAAACTTTGGCTACCAAACGGTACTTAAGGATTTGGTTGTGTTCAATCGTTCAGTTGTTTAATCGATGATCTCATTGTCCACAGTATCCGAAGACGTGCAACCGGTGCAACGGAGTGCACCGCTTCTCCAATCACCGCAGTACACAGGTGGCAGACCGCAGCCTTATAGTGAGTTCACTGTTCTAATTCTAATACACATACTATATTTAACCTGTTATCAGCTTCCGTAGCCCAGTTGGTAGTAACCCTACGAATCTGGAGGTTCCGGACTCGAATCCCAGTCAGGGCAATATTTGTGCATTTATTTATCATAAATATTTGTTCCTTGCTCATGGCTGTCTATGTATTTAAGTATTGTTTGTCCCTTTCGATTTTATCAATATAGGAGCGAAAGGGACAAACAATACTTAGCGGCTTGCTAAGTTAGGAGACATTAATGAATAAGGGGGTACTAATTTTCGACAAATATCGTTCGAGAAATAAGCTCTTAGACAAATCATACACAAGGTGCACTGAACCAAGATAGGATTGCAACAGAATGTCATCGATTCATCAAATGCCAGAGACCCTAAAACATTTCCAGTCTCTAAGTCTACTACTGGACGTAGGCCTCTTCTATTATGTTATGTTATGTTTTGGAACGACGCTCGGCCGGAATCGAGTGGGCTGTCGAGCATCTGGTGTGCTAATTCGCCCTATTTCCCGTTGCTGGAGATGCAGGTTAATATCCCGGCAGTTCCCCCATTTCTTCCTTCTAGCCTACTTATCTTCTTGCAGAACCGTAGGATATCCCCGAGTTCTTTCTCCTCCCACCTATCCCTGCCAAACACAATACATCTCGCCGCTGCGTACACAAGGCCGTCTTTAACTGGGCCCCTGGGCACCCAAGGATTTTGGGGCCCTTTTTGAAAGTAAACGTGAGAATGAATATGAGGAAAGTTGTCGATCTTTCGGGAGGCCCCTTGAAGATGGGGCACGTGCCCCTTGTGCCCACGGTAAAGACGGCATTGTGCGTACATGATGCATTCCGCCAGGACATGCTGACTTGTTTTAGTCTTTCCCGCAATGTGGACAGGCTTCTCATACTAACTATGCATGTGGACGAATTAGGAGGTGAATTGTCCATCATCGCCACGCTGGGTAATTGGGTCCTTCTATAAACGAATGTTCAGCGACACTTCGACTAAGCGCGACCCTTACGACACACACGGGAAGATTTGGGGTGGTGACAAATGTATTACTACTGCTGTCACGACGCGGCAACGTCCGAAGAATAAATAAATATCTTTGGACACCTTTCACAAATCGACCTAGTCTCGTAGTGTAGACGATGATACAGATAGATAATGACCAAGGAACACATATTTTTGATAGATAAATAGACGGTTCTCCAAATTGGCGGGAGAAATGTGACGACCGGGGCCGAATGGAGGAAAAGAGGGGAGGCCTTTGCCCAGCAGTGGGACACTAAACTAGGCTAATAAAAAAAAAAAAAAAATGCCCGCGCCGGGATTCGCACCCGGAACCTCCACCTTCGTAGGCAGGGTCACTACCATCTAGCCTACGGAGGCTGATATGACACAACCCGAAGAATACCAGGAACTTTTCATGGGAACTTTCGCAATTTCGTAAAGTTCCCAGTGCCTAGCTTATAGTTTCATCCAGGCCGACCATCAGTCCGTCGGATCGGTATAAAACTCGATTCTATTCTTATCCCGACCCGCCATTTTGCAACTTGCACGGACAATAAAACCAACGGAGCTGTAGAATGGAACGTCCGGGCAATTTTAGGGACTAAAATTACTCGGAGCAAAGTTAGGGTCGCTTAGTCGAATGGCGAAAACCGAGTGTAATTTATATCTTAGTTTTACCTATTTGTCTGTTGATAGGACATTGATCTGTAGTCCTAGAAATCTGTTATTTGGTATAGTCCTTAGCTTTATCATGCGGCATATCTTAGAATAAAAAAACTTTGTTTTTATCATTTTTTGATAAAGTGAAGTTAATATAATCTGGTCTCTCCGAAAGTCGATAAAATGTGCCCCAAACCTCCAACGCTTATCTAATTAATCGATATTAAATTTCGTCGTCTAAACTTAATTACTGGGGTATACATTATACGTATTAAGTGGGCTGGTAATTATAATCATACGGCTTCGTATTAAACGTCGATACGCACGGCACGCTCTTGTATATCTGATGTGTATATTATGTATACATCCTTTTCCTTCATATCTTTTCACGGAAACGTCTGAATTTATCTTTATTAGCGTCAGTGTAATGTATACGAGTTGATACTGACTGAAGTTCATTATTGTGACAGCAATATTCTTTCGCACGTTTCCGTGAAAACCCGAAGGGAAACCTTTAATTATATCGACTTTCCAGCGTGGAAACCTATTGCCATTAAACCGTCCGGGTTTTTTAATAGTATTGAAATTTCGATAATTAGGATTATTACGACAGAGAGGTCTTGACCCTCGCTCCGGGACATTTCTGGTGCAAAAATTGTCAATCGCGATTCAGCTTGGCAATGCCGAGAGCGTGATGGACACTTTAGCGCCGGGTCGGGTTTGGCTAGTACTTTTGGTACTGTTTGTGACCTGTAAATTGAAAGTTTTTATTAAATAAATGATATTGTTTTCATTTAAGGATTAGGGCTTGTGCATAAATCACGCGAGGTCCTGTGGGGGGGGGGGGGTCCCAGAAAAATCACGAAAGACAACACTAGGAATTACATTACAATTCGCGAAAAAGAAGAATTATTTGAATTTAGTTGAATGAGAAAATACACGTGAGAGTGCTAGGGGAGGGAACCAGGTTGTCTAAAAGTAACCGAAAAAACCTCGCATGATTTATGCATGAGCCCTTATTAGATATAGTAAACTCAAACTCAAAACATTTATTCATAACACTTGGCACTTTACACAATAAAAAACATACAAATAAATACAGTTAGGATAGTGTCACGATTGGGCCCTATTCAGCATGATGCTGGCTTTCCAGCCAGCGATGGTCTTCCGTAGGGCCCATAAGTAATACTGTTAGAATTGTCATTTTAGATAATAGGTTATTCGGGATTTTTTACCATCCTAAACATGTCTACAGAATCACTACGGTAAATGATCTGGGGCCTATTGCATAACAAATAATCCGCTTGTAATATTAGTTGTAACTAAAATTACAAGCGGAAGTCTCTTTTCTATCTCTCTTACTAGAAAGAGACTTCCGCTTGTAATATTAGTTGTAATTTATTATGCAATAGGCCCCTGATGTTTATGGCCACCATATGGCCACCAATGCCACCATGTTCTTTTCATTGGATATATCGTTGGGGATATGCAGTGCAGTGCAATACCGCGTAACTACCAAAGCAGATAGAGTTCAAATATCAAACAATTGACACTCAAATTGATCCTAATTAATTTTTTTAGTAACGCGGTATTGCATTATCCCCGACAATATGGCACTGGTCTCACCGCGAGCTACTAAGCTATAAACTATGGGCTATCAACACGAACAAAAGATACGCACTCCCGTGCTACTGGGCAAGTATCGCCGTGTCTCTTTTATTTACACGAAAGTGCGTATCTTTTGCTCATGCTTATAGCCGATGGTTCATAGCTTAGTAGCTCGCGGTGAGACCAGTGCCTAATGGTGACTGTACCGATAAATTACTGCCGGTCCAACGAAGTTAGAAAGGCATATTTAGTTCGAAGACACAGAGTTCTCGGTTTGAAGTATTAAACTTGTTAGTGCAACTAGTTAAAATTTTCTCAATCAGTAGGTAACTTCGGAGAACTTTTTATACTTACTACTTTTTAATGAGCTTTATTGATAGTTATTTAATAAATCTTGTAAAAGAGTTTTTAAATAATGTGTACGTACACAACTAAATGGGTAGGTAACTAGGTACGTACCTAGTTACCTACCCATGGCATAAGTATACATTAGGGTGTCCCATATTTTACGGGTTTTAGAAATTAATAACGCATACCTCCTAAATCGGTTTCTTTCACCTCAAAACACACTGAAAAAAAATTCAGTTCATTTCTGTAACTGCAACCCGTGCCGAATTTCATGCGATTTTCTATACAATAATGTGTACGTACCTAGTTACCTACCCATGGCATAAGTATACATACCCTGAGATATTAGTAGGCGGAAATATATGGAACATCAGTTTTTTTTCTCGAATTGGATGTCGGTCCCATATAAGAAGTTCATCAATTGGACCTCAGAATTAACCCCTAAACTTAAGTTTGACAGTCACCTGTCAAACTTAAGCAACAACACAAGCCTAAAAAAAATCACCGCGTATCTAATTAATACAGCTTATTAGATACGCGGTATTAAACTATTAACCAATGCCATGCAGTTACGCGGATTTGCCCTATTGTGAAGATACGCAGTACTTACTAGTGCTAGTTACGCTATTGCACTTTCCTCCATGATATTCGACATTCTAGATATCCAAGATTTACTATTTACTGTACAGTAATACGAACAAACCCATTGAACCAATTGCGAAATTAGGGTAAACAGACTAGACTACATTTGTCACGCAACTTTCCAAACTTAATTCGACAATCGCCTATCTCAGTCGTGCTTGTTATTCAAATACAAACCTTAAAGGTTCGAGTTAAGTTGCATTTGTGATAACATAGATGAATGAGATAAGTCTTTTTATGATTGGGCATGTGACATCGATGCGGGTACATAGTTTGATCGATTCAGTAGTTTACATGGAAAACGGAACGTTACGAAAATCATTGGATTGTTACAGTTCGGAATTCAAAATCGATTTGACGGCCTAAGTAGCCTACCTAGCTCAGTAGGTAATAGTGACCTGTGAAGCTGAAGGTACAGTCAAAGATATCAATATATATACAAATTCTGACCTTATGCAAAAGGCTAATGGTAAAAGAGTGTATACACATTTATGCTGTCGACTGTACCCGGGTTCGAATACTTCGAATCCCAATCGGAACCACGATTCACCAGTGTGTGAAAAAAAATATCCTCAAAATTTCATACAATATTGTATGTGTCCGTTGTATTACTCTATAGGATTTTGTATTGGAAACATATGCGTATTCAAAAAGGACTTCAAAAATTGGGGATTTTTTTCTCAGTGGAAATGGAATTTCGTGATTTGGAATAACGTGGAATTGCCCAAATTGGGTACTTACAAAAAAACAATGAACTATTTTTCATTCCATTTCTTTTTTTTCATTCATACTTCGATCACGTCTTAATTGGAGTATGTCGTCCATTGTCGACCGTCGGTTTGCGCTTATTAAGAACCGCCAGCAAGATACACCTATAGGAAACTAGGAATTTCACATATCCCTTCAAGTTAGTCGAAGTTAGCCATTGGACGCAGATTGACTGAGAAGTCGCACAGTTTTCGAGGTAATCCCTGCACTTAGACACAGATCACCTCAACTACACTCAGAGTTAGGTAAAAAGTAATATAATTACTTTTGTAAATTACCATTGTATATGTACGTGCTAATCTAGATTACTAAGTACACAAACACATGCCCAATTATGCGCCAAATAATGTGGGGCGGATGATTTTTCATGTCAAATTTTATTTCATTTGATTTATTTTTCTCACAAAATAAATTACAATATAAATTATGATACACTAATCTATGAATTTAATGATGTCAAAAAATAAATATAAAATAATAATAACTTACTTAGCATTGCATCAGATATTTGGAATCCAATGTAACATTGATTGCGTTAAAAATACTCTCATCTAATCTAAAAATATTTTTTTACGTCCAATCTAAAAATATGTGACTTTGTCGTTAGGTAACTCTATACGTATACATGTTAAAAAGCAAGTTAGTACAAAATGCCCCAGATGTTATAAATAATGGATTCTACCTATCTTATAAATATTTTAAGAATCTGTTTGGAACCAACATTTTCAGTTCGCAGTACTTTATAAGAAAAAAATATACCTGATTTGTATTATTCAATCGGAATGTAGACTACAAAAATAGAGCATAATTAAAAGAGCTAGAGCTCAGCCTACATACATAGCTCCTCTCATACTATTTTAATTTTATTTGCGTTAACGTTAATGACTTCCTGTGCTCATATAAACTGAATTTGTTGTTATTGTATTTATACTTATAATGGGTGCAGAACACACAACAGTAGGCCAACGAAAAATGCCGCCATTGAAATTTAATGTAGCACGGATAGCACTTAGGTATAGTGTTGCCTTCGTCGTAAATTGTTCACAGTGCAGTGTCTGGTGATGATCTGTGACCTGGGCACTAGCAGTGCAACTTTCATAGCTCCCAGGAGGCTAGATTGATACGATAAATCATCGCTCAGTCTCATTCTCTAGCTCCTTCACTGTGCAAGCCATCCGACTTTGGAATGCTCTCCCTCTAGATATACGTCAAGCTCAAACTAAATTCACCTTTAAGCGCAAGTTGCGCAAGCATCTCTTTGACAATTCTCAAGATTAATGTTCTGGTACTTTAGAAAATAGCAGGTATATTATTATTATTATTATATTATATTATTATATATTTTGATATTTATAGCTTTATCATCTATATATTGCATATCTATTGATACTATATTATTATTAGCAAGTACTCATATTTTGTTAGTGTATTTAGTTATGTATGAACTCTTCACATCCCGCACCATTAATCTTTATCTGTTTGGCCTATAGGTTGACTGGTAGAGAATGCCTTATGGCATTAAGTCCGCCTGTTGTATCTGTATTTTTTTACTGTGCAATAAAGTTTAAATAAATAAATAAATAAATCAGAGGCCAATCGGATGCTGCGGATTATGATGGCCTCTATCGTTCCGTCCGTGGCCATAGCTATCTCACGAGTTGTGAGGATGGGAGTGAGACGAGACGACAGACGAAGTGGCAATTATGAACATGCTGCCATGATCGTCACTTTTATTTGTTGTGATTGTGTCAATTGATCAATCGGATGCTGCGGATTATGATGGCCTCTATCGGTCCGTCCGTGGTCATTGCTATCTCACGAGTTGTGAAGATGGGAGTGAGACGAGACGATAGACGAAGTGGCAATTATGAACATGCGCCATGATGGTCACTTTTATTGATTGATTGTGTCAATTGATTGATGATAAAAACGTAACCATTTTAAAGGTAGTGAGTTTTTGCTGGGCTATTTAAAGCAGGACCAGTCATTGTGGCAATCTTTGGGGGAGGCCTATGTTCAGTAGTGAACGTCTTTCGTCTGATATGATATGATGATGATGATTTGAAATATATATGTTTCTTATAATCTGTTGTTTCAAGTAT
>JALPQI010027035.1:0-10869 GCA_025490895.1 Thaumatotibia leucotreta
AATCATAGGCAAGTAACAACTTCAATACAAAATCTGACACGCTCGGCCGCCATACAAATGAATGAACTTGTTTCTTCTATCCAAATCTGCTATCACCCGCCGGGCGAGTATCGCCGCATCTCTTTTTTTATACGGGAGTGCGTATATTTCGTGCGTGTTTATAGCCGATAGTTCATAGCTTAGTAGCTTGCGGTGAGACCAGTGCCTACATTCTCGGTAAGCTACGGTAAAATGAATAAATCTTATCTACTTTGCTTATTTTGGTGTTAACTGTTCACACAACACACAATTCAACATTGCCAACTTGTTAAGGTGCATTCAGACTAAACGAGCATTCGATATTCTAACGCCCTACTCTACGAAATTCGATCGTTACACAAAACGTGATTCGTTGATTTCATAGAGTGGGGGATAGAATAGCTAATGCTCGTTTGGTCTGAATGCAACTTTATGTGCAGGCGCTTAGCTATAATTAAATTTCATTAAAAAGTTAGACGTATCGTAACTTTACGTAGGTATTTCAAATGAGAGGCATAGATTCGAAACATGTAGAAAAAATAGAAGTATTTGATAATATTAATGTGTATTACCTATGTGTGGTAAGAAAGATATCAAAGTGGTTTTGCTGGAAGGCATAGCGCGTTGATATTAAGTGACGGGTCCACGGAAAAAAACATATCCAGCGCCTGAAACAATCAGGGCAAATTCACACGTTATTCTGTTAAAAGTAAGGTGGTTTTTCCTTCTGTATTTTGAATTGACTAGACATGTTCTTTTCGTGGACCCTTCAAGTGGAATAAGCAACGAAACAATATTTTGTTCAAATTATGTTCACCATTCGAATCCCTTGGACCAAGAACGCCGCGAACACCCCCCAAATGGCCGTCAGGATACAGACCACAACGTATATGGGGTAGATGACGACCCAAGTGGGTCTGAACTGCTGGAAGTTGTTCTGTATCAGGCTGATTATGATCTTGGTCATGATGAAACCCAGTGTGGTGAAGCAGGCGAAGACCAACAGAAGGACTGCGCACTGAAAATTGAGACGCAATTAGATTATTACCTTGTCATTGGGCTTCGCATAATGTCCGCGACTGGTGCCTTTCACGAAAAAGTCTACTTTGTCGGGAATGTGACGGCTATGATAGCTACCTTAGACATAAAGGGTGTCCCAGAAGTAAAGGGACAAATTTCAAATTTCGAACTATTTGAAAATATTTTCATTTTTTTAAGAAAAATAACTGTCATAGCCACCGTTTGCCTCAAATCTGTAAAATTTAGCGGGAAATATGTTGTATTATTGAATTTTTAATAAAGAAAAGAGCTGATCACGAAGTATTTGCTAAAGAGTTGTTCAGAATTATGAATGTCATGGAAAAACTGACACGATATGTAATTTTTGTTCAAAGGGAGTAAGGAGAACTACTTTGTATCGTATTATAAAGCGTTTTGAAGAATCGCATGAATATATTTTCAAGAAGATTCCGGGAAAAAAAAACTATTTCCGTAGCTATGAACATTAATAAAGTAAAAAAGTGTATGAACGAAATCCTTCGATGTCTGTTAGAGCTGCTGCGGATAAATTGAAAATATCGAAGTCAAGTATAGCTCGTATTAAAACGTGCAACCTAAAGCTTAAAGCATTTGCAAAACTGTCAGCTCCTAAGTACTTTAAGGACCAGAAAGTGCGAGCTAAAAGAGGATACCGAAGAGTGTATGAAAAAACACTGAAAAAAGTTCTCATAATTGATGATGAGACTAACGTGACCGTGGACCCAACGTATATTCCTGGGAAGCAATACCACCATGCGACTCGACGGGACTCCGTAGATTAATCGCAAAAAATTGTAGCAAAGGTCAAATTTTTCAATAAATATCTCGTTTGGCAAGCCATAGACCAAAATGGCAATACGTCTTAACCATATAATATTTGCACAGGCTCTATGTACGCACGTATTTAATTGAGAGAATGTATGATAATGCGATAAATTTCGTTCATAGATAAGCCTTACCAGAGGGAAGAAATTATATTCTGGTCGGATATGGCGTCATGCCACTACGCCACGGAAGTCACTCTACATCTAGAGGCTACAGGTATAGATTTTATACAAAAACATAACAACGCCCCAAATGTTCCCCAAGCTCCTGATGTTGAAGCTTATTGGCCTTTATGTAAACGAGAATATAAAAACGAAACAGAAAAACCCAAATCGTTGACTGGATTTAAGCATAGATGGACTAAATTGGCTAAAATTGTGGCAGCTAGGTCTCGAAAAGCTGTAATGAGACGAGTAGCAATCAACCTTAGAAAAATTGGCTACAGAGGTTTTGCACAAGCATTTTTAATATAAAGTAGCAAATAAAATTAAATTCTGAATTTAACTAAATGTAAATAGTAGTGCTTTGTAAGATTTTTTTATTAAATATTTTCATTGGAATCTTGTCTCTTTACTTCTGGGACAGCCCATTATTAGCTTGTTTACGAAATAAAGTAACCATCGTAAAATCAGTCTCTACTGTTACATAATAGTCCCATGTAAGTTCTAACAGCCATGGGACTGTAAATTGATTCTTCTTTTTATGTTTAACAATCCAATATCCAAAAGCATTCGCTGAAAAGTCCTCAAAATCAGAACAACTTCAGATGATGCTTAATGCAAAAGTTCAGGCCTAAAAAAGTGCGAACTTCAGAGACGATTTCAACAATGTTAGGCTTGAAATATTTAATAAAAATTGTACACACGAGATTCACAGTTTATTATAGTATCGGTATTGTAGTTTAGTTAAGACCCATAGGGAAACAAAATGACCCAAAATGGTAAAATAAAAATAAACACTACTTAAATCCAGAAGTTTAAATAAAAGTCCATAGGTAATTATGCAGAAATTTATATAAATACAGTACCGGCCAATAATATATCACATACAGGTTTTAATCAGTAGATTTATTTTTATTTTTGTAAGTGTTTTTCACACTTTCCACCTCACGACTATAGATAGTCTAGGCATAGGCCTTTACACTAGCGATGAAAAAACTGGTCATCATGTAGTGATTTTTTCATAAAGAGATTTTGCGTAAGGCATGGATTTCTTAGTAAAATTCTTTTTTTTACTACAGCTATTTTTAGCAATATGCTGTGTCTCCAATTGCAATTCACAATACTTAATTGCAGTATTCATCATTAAACTGTGCAAAAGTACCAAAATAATATGCTATCTACATGCGAACATGTGCCGCTTACTCTATACACGCTCATACAAAAAGTCACGAATGTGATATATTATTGGCCGGTACTGTATAAACCACAGCGTCCGAGAAGATAGGCAAAGAGCCCTTCTTTGTAATAACACCCATACAAAGGTATGGTCTCATACAAAAAAAAAAGAATTATACAGCAATGGCTTCTTTATTTCGTAAACAAGCCTTATATGGAAAGTGCGAGAATTCTCTGTAAATACAAACAACCAGCTATAAAATTACGATTCACCAAAAATTGTATTCGTAACTTTCTTAGATTTACGCGAACAACGGCGTCACGACATTCTCGTGAAATATACCGACTACAGTGTGTGGCCTACAACCGGAGCGAAAATTTAAACGGTTCATTAATAAGCTGATCAATAATCATTTCCACATATTGTAATAAAAAAAAAACCTTTTTTTTGTAATTTTTTGTTCATGTATTTTTCATTATTATGGGTTCATTTACTTGAATTAAAAGTTATCAATAACTTATCATTTTTGAATCATTGAAAAATGTAATTTTTTTAAAAAAACTGTAACAAATTAGTGTAAAAATAAAAACAAAATTATTGTTTTGACTTCGTACCTGGTATACTATCAAGATGTCTTGCGACTGACAAACTACGAAATCGTGATGCCAAGATCCAGTACTAAAGGTCCATAGCTTTGAATGACAATATCTCCGAACTTAACGACTTTGAAACACCGGGACCTTTACAGGATTATTGCCGATAGTCTAAGGAGTCACTCATTTAATTTTTCTCCCGTGTTAAAGGCCTCACACTGTATATAATTGTAAGCATGTAGGTACGTCTAAGGCAAGCTTGGAAATGCCCCCAAAAAATAATTTTGTAGCCTGGTATTTATGGTAGCTTGTGGAAAAGAGTAGGTATACTTAAGTTTAACCTGTGGTTTAACACAAGTGCCATTTACTCGTATAGGTACCTAACAAACATGGTAAAATTACGGCTGACTTTCCATACTTAGCATTTGACGTTTCGTCTTTGATAGATATCGTGAACCACGTTTGCAGATATTATATATATTTCCGTTAATACTAGCAAAAACGAACTTTGCGCACACTTCGCGCGCGATAATTTTTCTTTTTGACGCACTTGTTATGAAAAAAATCGTCCCTTACACGTGCAAAAACTTTTTTTAAACTTGGGTGATTGTCGCCCTCGTTTCACTCGGGCTCCAACTTTCACCCTCGCCGAAAAAAAGTTTTCCCGCACTAGTTAGGAAATGTACTATTAACTAAAAATGTAGGTATGTGAAAGTGAATAAATATCAATGATTTCAAAGAAAAATGTGTGTAGGTTTAAGGTTTTAAGTTCGTAATAAAACCAAGATGTTCTAAAAGTGCAAGATTATTTGATTACTTACTGATAATGGAATAATTCAAGTTTCGAATCTTTGTTTACTTTTTTTAAACTCTACTGGCGAACAGTACAGCTTTCACCGTTTTCCAAAATGACAGCAAGTTTGTCTGTCTACTTTAAACTCTCGGCGACTGCTAATCATCAAACCCCGGATGACGGGAGCAAAAATGCGTTTGTCACTAGTGCTTAGTTAAATATCGACTATTCTATCGACATCCATACCAACATTTTATGAATTAGAAATGTATTGATCAACAGTAATTTATGCAACCGTACGTAATCAGAGGCATTGCGATCTAAAATTGATAAACAATAATATGTCAATAATACCTAGTACCATAGGACAGTTACAAAACCGAAATTAAAGCCTAAAAAGCAGCTTCAATGTCGTTCAGAATTTCAAAGTGCACTTGTTAAGATTACTTTTAAACATCCTCAAGGCGAAATTATTCACAAAAAATATCATAATGTGTTGACTAAAAAAATTGGTGAATTCATATTAAAAATCTTAAATATTTTTTGATATCTGGAAAAGAAGTGGAACTACTAGGGAAACATAATTAACATAATCTATAAATTTCAAATTAAAAAATCGTTCATATGAATGTCGATAGAATAGTCGATATTTAACTAAGCACTAGTGCCAAACGCATTTTTGCTCCCGTCATCCGGGGTTTGCAATCATGTAGTGATATGCTAAACTTTAGCATCATTTATTTATTTAAAATTGGAATTCCCTTCGTCATTCGACCCGTTATCAACTTATTCGACACGGGCCGCTGGTACATTAATGGTAATTAAATGTTTAATAATGTGTTCATTACTATAATTTAGATATTTTCCTGTACGATAATTCGATCTGAATAGTTTTCCGTAACATCAGTTACTTTATTATTAGAATAGAACGTAATATTTATCAATTATCCTCGTGGCTAAAATTCAATTGGTTTATAATTTTTGAGCCACTGAATCATCGTTTCGTATGGTTCGTACATAGTTAATATGTAAAAAAACTTGCACAATGTTTCAGATGACATCTGTTAGTGAACCGAGCCTTTACGTAGCCACATTGTGGCTACGTAAAGGCTCGGTTCACTCGGTTGTCTACAATATATATGCCTTCGGCCACCAACACTTTTTTGTCCTATTAATTATCGTGTAGCCCGGTTTGGATGGGTCCTGGATTTTCCCCAGGCAACCAACCTACCGACTGTACGATCGCTTTAACACTCCCTGTAGCATAAAACCAGGTTAAAAATAAAATAAAAAACCTTCGTCACTCCACGGTCGTCCCGGTCTCTGTAGTAATGCATTATTCTTATTTTATTTATTTTTTCTCTCTCTAGTGTGATGAAAAACGTCACGTGTGTCACAGGCGTTACAAGAATTACGAACTCGTGTGAAATAAAGCCCGCTCTTTCGGCTTGGGCTTTACTTGTACACTTGTTTATAATTTATTATTTACCGCCCTTAATATACATTGCCAGTACACCTCAACTTACCATGTTAGTGATCGCGAAAATGTAACAAGCCTTCTCCACTCGCATACAGCAACATTTATCGCGACGAGACATCCTTCTGAAAATATATGGTTTACGTATTTATCGTGTCTATTTCTTTTCTAAGGATCCAGGGTAATACTTAAAGGTAATTAGGCAACTCTTTTGTCGGCAAACAATAATGACTAATGAGCATTTAAGTATATATGTATAGTTATTAGATAGATCTGAAAAATAAAACTAATGTACGAAATATTATTTGATATTCACAAGTACTTTACGGTGAAGGAAAACATCGTGAGAAACCTGCATACACCTGCGAAGAAATTCACGGGTGTCTATGAAGTCCCCAACAAGTACTGTGCCAGCGTTGTGACCACGCAAAATAGGCACGTTTGATGTCGAGTTGTGAAAAAAATGGCCAGAATACAACAACAACAACAAAAACATACATATATATCATGAAACAATTATACACAAATCAACGTAGCCCCACATGGCCCACATCAAACTCTATTAAGGCTTGTAAGACATCTTGGCGATGCCATGTTGCTGTGTAAACCATGAGAGATTTTTGTAATCGACGTATCCGATACTTGACAACTCATGGTACGACTACAGTGTGTATTTTCACGATAAAAGAGCACGCTCGATTGTAAATGTAAACAGAAGGCAAAGGGGATTCTCATACATTTCTGAGAACTTCATACGATACGTACACGTGGGGTGCGCATGTGTTCGTTACTGTATTTGGATTAACTACATAGGCTTTTGTAATAAACTTGTACGCAACATGGCACCTAACTCCCAAATCAAATAAAGTAGAAATATTTGTAACAAGTAAATCTGAGCACGTGGGTTCGATTTCCACCTCGGACGTTGGTGATCTTGGTTGTTTTTTCTTTGGTATATGACATCCAATATTTATAAATAAAGTAGATTAATGTCAGATTATTCAGCGAAAGATCAAGGTGGTTTTGTATTTGGTTAGTTAACTTAAACTGTACAGGGGTGAATATCTGAGCGTTTCATTTCAAGCGCCTAATTTTGGTGGCATCATTTTTGATATTCACCTTTTGGTGGCATCATTTTTGCCGAAGTTTCTAAACGTCTCAATGTTATACTTCGTCATTTTTATAAGGTACCGTGCCTTTAAATGACAAAGTAGCACATTGTAACGAATAGAAACTTCGGCAAAAATGATCCCACCAAAATTAGGCGGTTGAAACACTCAAATATTCACCCACAAATCGTATGTTTACATTGATTTAAATAAAATACAACATCAGACTAGCTTGTACTTTCTTATTGTAGTTTATTTGCTTAAATAAATAGTAAAAGCAGCTTACCTGCTGTCCATCTTTACAAACAAACACTGTGCCACAAAATCTAATACATCACATTACTGCCGATATATGCAACCCGTAATAGTATCGTATCACCTTAAATGCAACCGGTAAAGAATAATAAATAAAACAACCACGCCAGCGAAATTAAATCACTAAAGCATCACATTTCGAGTTCACGTTTATAGATAAGTAGGTCGAAACACATTAAATATTGTTTTGTAAATATGACCGATCGAGGTGAAGCTCTGTTATCGTATGTGCAAGTAATGTGTAAAAACCAGCATTGAAGCGTGCGTCACTAAAATACAGCTAGCTATGTAATATCGTCATTTCTATATCATTACTTAGTAGAACCCAAAAACGTAAACAAACTCAAAAACTTGCATTATTCCATACTCACGCACTTTTAATAGTACATTATGTATCTCGGTCGTAAGGTACGGTATTACTAACGAGAGTTAGAAGCCCGCCGTAATGACTCGAATTAGTATGCCTCTTACCGATCGTGATGCATACAATGTGAAAAACATCACACTTGCGAACAAAAAAATAAGTTATAAGACTGAATATATTACTCCCGCGATGCATACATGTAATGGCGCGCTTAGAAAGCAAGTGTGGTGAAAAACACAATCTTGATTTATTACGAACTTAAAATTTAAACCTCGAGTTCACATACATTTGATATTTATTAACGTAAAAATATATCTATTTCACGATATGTATCAAAAACGTCAAATGCTATGGAAAGTCAGCCATATCTGTTTTTTTTGGATTCTACTGACGATTGGTATAGTGTGTAGGTATATGTATTATGTTAAGCACTTGCGCTTTGGTGGTATACGGTAAAAAAAAAACATTTTAACCGACTTCAAAAGAAGGAAGAGTTTCTCAATTGAACAGATTTTTTAAATGAATAGTGAACCGATTTCCAATGTTTTTTAATTGAAGGGTTATAATCTCTAGGTTTTTTTTAAACTGATACCTATAACCCCGAGATGGTCCCGTGGGCTTGACACCAAATCACGGTATGATGATGGGATCTCGGAAAATCGGTTAAAGTAGTTTTTTTTGTGATTATTTTTATTTTATTGAAATGTTACATTCTGTGTCAAAAATGGGTTATTCCCACCTGTTACCACCAACTTGACACCAGTGGTAACAACTGGGATTTTTTTCCCACCTGTTACCACTGGGAACAACTGGGAATTAAAATTCCCAACTGTTACCACCAAACTAATTATTTTAGTAACTAACCAAATATTTTAGTGGTAACTATTGGGAAAAAAATCCCAGCAGTTACCACCAAGTACTCTGGTGGTAACAGGTGGGAAAAAAATCCCAGTTGTTACCACTGGTGTTAACCTCCTGGATCCTGGAGGTGTCAAATCAAGCAAAACTGATATTTTTTTCAATAAATCAAATAAGCAAGCAACCCATATTGTAGAAAAAATAATAAAAAAAATCCAGGGGTTTTCCCATCAGATTTTTCCTTATGGTCTCATGCGAGTACAAAGGGACTATGTCCTCACTCGAGGTACTTATATGAAAGGAAACAAAACGGTACAAAAATCGTTTAATTACGTATAAAATACAAAAACCACATATTTGTACTTATTAGAGAACAATGAAATGAATTTAGTCTCAAACAGATCGAAATCTTTTCCTCTACATATGATTAATATGATTATAAACTTACAAAATATAGTTATATTTGTAATAGGCAGCACAGACTTACAAATAAAAGCCAGTAACAAAATTAACTTTTCTATACTGTGTACGAGTACACATACGAGTATAGGTACTTAACAATGGTACCTATGCAAGTTGCATGTTAGACAAATTAAATAACTTTATAGGTAATCACATTAATTGGTACAAAAATATACTATATCACATTATTAATTTAAAATATACAAAAAAAATTGAATAAAATAAACTAACACTAAGGAAATAAAACTATATCTACAATTACATTACACGTTAACAAATATTTACAAATAAAAAATAGGCTTGAGCTCCGTGCCTGATGGTAGGGTGCCCAGAAGGCTGGCGGAATTACCTCGCTGAATAGCAATCGCTATTCGCTGGGCGAGGTAATAGCCAGCTCTCTGGTCACCGGTGGCGTCTACGAGCCGCTTCTTGAGCCCTTTAAAAATCTTGTGGGCTCGAGGTCCCCAGGGGCCAAGTGTTTCTACCCCAAACGGCACAAATATGCAGCTGGAATCTATAGCTGCATATTTGCGCCGCTTAAGGAGTTCAGCTGCTTCCGCAGCCGCTCCGGCCTTTTTCAAAGTTCCTGGGAGATGGGACGGCGCCAGAGTATCAACACATGTGGCGTCCCATACTAAAGGCTGCCCCAGCCCCCAGGGAACAAGAGTCATGCCATCTGGCCGCTTCCCGTCGTCCCGCGCTAGACCCGTAGGCTCCAGGACTGCAGGCAATCCCGCGGAAGTGTATGCTCGGCGCAGGATATCATTTATGGTAGCGTGGCATGCTATACGGCCAGCAGTTCTATTGCACGAGAGATCATGCAGCCCCTTCGACGACACATTAGCGTTGCAGTGGCATTTATGTGGGGCTACACAGTCTGAGCCCAGACGTAATGCAACCGAGAGCCTAAAGGTTTGACCGACAAAAGGGTGCCTAGATTTCTGGAAGGATGTACTTGTAATATACACATCACCTTCGGAAAGACCGTCGGATTCGTCGAAGTTTCGGTATTCCTCAATTTCAGTGTCTTTTTAAGGCTGAAAATTGGAAATAAAAAATAATTAACATTCGTGTGAAATAAAAAAACTTACTTTATTGAGACCGATGTTACTCGTACGAGAACATAATTTATTTGTGTAAGTCCTTGCATACTCGCACGAGTACATAAACTTCAAAGATTCATAAAACTAAAGTTTTGTAATTATACAAAGGAAACCTAAATACTAACGCATGAATTACATCATATATTTACTAATCAACAGTAAACAAAAATATATAATTACACTTTCATTGAAATAAATTAATGTTTACTTACCGCGGAACATAGTGTTGCAAGTCGTGTCAGCTGTCTAAGCCGTACTGATCGGTGATTGGCCGCCTGATACTCCATGTTTATTTTATTTGATTGACAGTTTCGTTCGGATACTTTCTACACATGCCAACTTGTTATGCTGCTTTGACATTTAGCCGGAGATTTTTTTAAATCTTATGTCCTCAAGCGAGGAACGGGGGATCCAGGAGGTGTTGGTGGTAATAGGTGGGAATAACCCTCAAAAATTTGTAATGCCTTTTGCCATCAAATAATTAAGGTTAAGGTTATAAGTTAAATTGTAAGAAATATCTTAATAGTTGTCACTGTGACATGGTTCTATAGTGGCATAGCGTTCTAATTGGTTGAG
>JALPQI010027036.1:0-10270 GCA_025490895.1 Thaumatotibia leucotreta
ATGCCTATGATTTAATTATCTCAGGATACTCGTATTAGTTGGATACCTACTCATTTTAATAAAAGAAATCTCAAATATGTACGGTCGTAGCAACGGGATAGGCAATCTCATTTTAAGAGTATTTACTTAATAATATATTATAAGGGTAAATTAATAAGTAGAAGTATTTAAGCATTATGTATGAGCTATTGACACAACTTTATTACCTAGTAAAACCTGATTAGGCTATTTTTTTAACATTTGGCTCGTGTACGAGGGTACTAAAGAACTACGAAAATATTAGTTATATAAAAGCTAATAACTAGACTATGAAGGAAACTTAAAGGAATCGCACAAAAATTTTAATGCCTTTAGGGAGTCTGGTTCATCACAAGGCACAGTTTCATACTGGTACTCGTATCGTGAGTGAGAGTCAAAGATGAGCCAAAGCTGTAACGCCAAAAAACGTTACCGGGGCTGGGCGGGCCGGTTAATCAGAGAATATAGAAATCTTCACAGCAGGAAGATAGTATCGCGTTGGATTAATGGATTTGACACTTTTTTTATGCTATAGGTGGCAAACGAACAGACGAATCGCCTGATGGAAAGCGATTAACGTCGCCCATGGACACCCGCAACACCAGAGGCGTCGCAAATGCGTTGCCGGCCTTTAAGGTTCCCACCTTACGCTCACCGAAGAGCGAAAACGCCACAACGATAACAATGGAATTTTTTGATAATATAGGTGTTCAGTTGGTGTCACGCCTTCCTTGCAATCTGGGCCTTGCCCCGTGTGACTTTTTCTTTTTGTGCGCTGTAGTTTCGAGGATGCATTACCTACACGAATGTAATAAACTTTTTTTGACCTATCTCCGAATGAGTTTATCAAATGTTTAGTGGAGTCGTTTAACTTTAAGAATGACACGATGCGTAGACCTTGATGGAGTATTTAGAGACGTAAAGCTTGTTCACGAAATAAAGTAGCCATCGTAAAATCAGTCTCTACTGTAACGCAACGCAACAGTCCCATGTAGTTCTAACAGCCATGGGACTGTAAATTGATTCTTCTGTTTTATGTTCAACAATCCAATAGCCAAAAGCATTCGCTGAAAAGTCATCAAAATCAAAATATCTTCAGATAGTGCTTAATGCAAAAGTTCACGCCCTAAAAAGTTCGAACTTCCGAGACGATTTCAACAATGTTAGTCTTGAAATAATTAATAAAAATTGTAGACACGAGATTCACAGTTTATTATAGTATCGCTATTGTAATTTAGTTAAGACCATTGGGAAACTAAATTTCTCAAAATGGTAAAATAAGAAGAAACACTACTTAAATCCAGAAGTTTAAATAAAAGTCCGTAATTATGGAGAAATTGATATAAATATCAACCACAGTGTCCGAGAAGATAGGCAAAGAGCATTTCTTTGTAATAACACCCATACTAAGGTAGGGTCTCATACAAAAAAACTAATTATACAGCAATGGCTACTTTATTTCGTGAACATGCCTTTTAAAAAAAATTAATGGTTTTTGTTAAGCTAAAAACTTATGTAGCAACAGTTATAACCTTAGATTCGTATTGTATTTTACATATTATATCCCTACTAGGTACCATTATTTTAATTGACATTTGTTAGTCATGAAATACGAATCTAAGGACGAAAATACTCACATCCTGTCCTAGCTTTACCACAGTTTAATAAAAAAAGGCGGGAACCCCTGAGTTAGACAAAACGTAATAAAATTACCGATCGCATTCACCGCACGAACCGTAGGGGCGATGACTAACAACTAGGAAATCCCTGTTGAATTTCAATTACAGTGCCGCCCACGTATTTAGGCGTTGGCGTTATACCTACATACCGAGTCTACACTCGGATCTCTATAGATCAATCTCTGTATTGATTGAAAGTTTTGCGATTACTATTACACTAATATTTGAACAATAAACGAGACTTAACTCTTTGAGCGCGGGGAACTCCTGAGGGGAGTTCTCTGTGGGAGGTCTATTTTCGCTACAAAGCGGAAAAATCACAGAATCGGCTACGAGCGTAGCGCGTAGCACTCGTCCGCGATGAAAGTGTAAACTTATATTTAATATTATCCGGACGTTTCGGACGACCACGGACCAGTCTGCCTATGACCACGGGTGTAACGTCATGCTTGAAACATCGGGATAATGTCAAAAATAAGTTTACGCGATTATGTTTCGTTTGTCTTTAAAATATGAGACCATTCTGCGTACCTACCTACATGAAAGTATCGACGTAGCAATGCTCTTTGACATTTCCACTCCTCTGCTTGATAAACAACATTGATATGTTACGGAGGCGTAGGTATTCACATTTTTGTATTACAATTTGATATGTCACCATGTACACCTACGTAGGTAACAGCGTGAGTGTAATTGTAAAATATTATTTGTGTTTACCTTAAGTTTCTGATGTTTAATCGAATATCAGATTAGGAAAATAGGGTTTATATATTTGGCGTAATCGAATCTGTAAATTCAAACCGATAAATTAATTAATACCCACCAAAAGGGAAAACCATGAAAAATTAAACTCCTTTTACATGGATCTCTGTACATTTTTGCCGCCTGTCTTGTGTCGGGAAAATGGAAGTTAAAATCGTAAATAAATTATATATTTTAATTGAATGTATTGTATTTTAATTTTATTAAATGGTAAGAAAGGACAAGACATAAACCGGGGTTAATTTTTTCGTAAAATACTAAGTAATAATGATAATACATTCAAAAAACTTACTTAGTAATGATAGTAGTTAGTTAATTTCTAGAGCTTTATTAGGGTCATCGAATTGTTATTTAATTACAGGGATCATTGCGTTCACTGCATGTTATTGTATCGTCGCAATAATGCCGTTTAGTTTATTAGAAGATAATCGTTTGGTTAAAACGAATTATTTCTTCATCTTAACGTAAAGTATAGATATCAATACCTACGAATATCGTACAGTAATGTGAATCATTATGGACGTAACAGCTCGTAGCGTGGGTCGTAACGTCATAGTCGTTACGACGTGATGACAGCCCCCGATAAACCGATAAAGGGTAAACATAACTGTAGGGCCAAGTTTAGTTAGATACAACAGACTTTGAAGAGGTTTAAGCGCCTAACTTAAGTTTATACTTATGTAATCCATTTTGTTGCTAAGCGATTGCCGTTTTTTCCGAAAACATATTTAAACATAAGTAAATAAAATAAAAAGCTGTTTTTTTAATTTCTAGATTTTTAATTTCGAAATTAATTGTGTACATTTACGTACCTACCAACCATCATTCATGCTATTGTCTGCATATGTGCATTATGCAAGTTATGCATGTCATCCTGACTCCATCTTATACTTTTGAGTGGGTTGCATTAAACCCTTTGTCAAAGTTAAAACGTTCGCTAAAATATAATGTCTCCTCGTAAGGTCCAACGTTCTATTGATAGAACAACAAAAATGTAGGAACTCATAACAACCCGTGACGTCAACTTTATTAAAGAAATTAGAATGTTATTTCTATTATTTCACTTGTCCTAAAATTAGAATAAGCCTTGCGAGTGTATGGAGAGTTTCATAGTAATTTTCTGTATGTTGATCGGCTTATCAGGTGTGTACGTTGCAACCAGCCCTCGTTCATCTTTAAGTATATAATTTTGTGTTAGACCTGCGTCACAGTGGCTACCCGTCCCTTATGTAAGTAATGTTATTACGTTTTAGAGTCCTATGAATTAGTCTAGAATTTACGAGGTGCCACTTTATTTTCAACAATAAGTAAGGTACAACTGACGACACTCAGAGGTGAGTTTTTAATTGCTACGACAATTTGATTAGCATTTTCAAATAATATTTAAATAATAAGAGACATGGTAAAGCCTTTAACCCCCTTATTCATAAACGTCTGCTAACTTAACAAGCCGCTAATAATTGTTTGTCCCTTTCGGTCTTAACAATGTGCCCATAAGAGCAAAAGGGGCAAACAATACTTAGCGGCTTGTTAAATTAGCAGACGTTTATGAATAAGGGGGTTAGGCTTTATTATTAGCTTAGGCTAATGGTCTCATTGTTCGGTATAATTTTACTATAGGTCACACGTTAGGCACTAATGAAATGTTGTTGAAAAGAGCATGTCGGGCCATGCACAGGGTAGGGTTCCGTAGTTATTCATCACACTACAGAGATACACTATAGAATTACAGTGAAATAAAAAAATCATTCCCAATGTAGGGGAGGTACTCGATTTTAATTCTATATTTTATTATACTACTTTGTAAACCAAATTGCAAATTTCTAGTACTAACGGCCACTGAGCTATGCTGCGGACATGACGAACTACAAGGGTTCTTGTTCCCTACGGAACGTTAAAAACAACATTTCTACTCTACTACCCTAACTATTTACACTTGAATATCAGGTTCATATAAAGTTTGTGCTTAGTTAAAAGGTTAGAAATGTGTGATGTTAAACTTCAATTTACATTTTGACATACCTCATTACCTATAGTTCGTACACTAACTCATACATTGACTTTGTTGTCGAATAATCGTGTAACTACATAACGGCCTTATCGCCCTTGTTTCCTTTAAACCTAACCATAAGAAGAATTTCTCAAAATGTTTACAGTAAATAACTAAATATGTATAAAGAGAATGTTGTATCCTCACGCACATGCATTAGGTACCTGATTTTATTTCCTATGGCAACTTAAGCAGCCTATTTAAATGCATAGTGTGGCCAACTGAGCAGAACCACGTACGGTGCACAATTTAATTAAAATGTGGCATGAAAGTATGCAAGTTAACGTTCAGATATAATAGAGGAAATGGGATAGGTAAATACGCGGATACCAGCTCGAAATTATTCAGCAGAGCTTGTATTACTATGGGTATGAAACTATACCTACTCATGAGTACCTATGGGGTAAAACATGAAACAGCAATCAGTAATATGTTTTTCTAACTTAATATACAAGTATTTAAATGTCCCGAGTACGTAGAGCTTACATAGTTAGTTGCAGAGTTCTAACGTGAGTTGCAGGGAAATATTACTATGATCTAACGGAAGGTGAATATCACTATGATATTTCTTAATATAACTCCATCCCTATAAACTAATTCAAAACTAAACTAGAACTCAAATAACCAATTAAGTAGGTATTATGGTCATCATAAAAATACTACTATTCGACTCGCTTCGAGTATTCCACGTATACAATTGAAAAATATTTTTTCCTAACTAGTGCGGAAAAGTAAATTTTGCGCAAAATTAACTTAGAAAGGGTTCAGAGCACATTAAAAGCGGCAATCGGATTTTCGTAAAATTATAATCAACGTATAAAATAGACAACAGGCATTTTACTTAAATCGTACGCGACTTGAAATTAACTAATATTTATTACCTAGAAAATGCACCGCAATTACAAATACCCACCGTAAAACATAGAGTGATAAATATGTTGTTCACTTCAGGTATAGAAGTTGGATAAAATTACCTGACAGGACCATCTCGCACACAGCGTCCACGAGCACCTATTACGCTGCCTCGAAAAGCAATTACGGAATATTGTTCTGGTGGAAAGACCAGAAATTTTAAAAGCAATTTTCGCTTTTTATCCTGTGTCAAAAACAGATGTTAATGCGAATGTTGCCATGTGTACATTTTCCACTGATACTCAAAGCTGACCAATCCTTAATTATAATTATGATACCTACTTTGAATCAGAACTACTTAGCAGAATTTGTTTCACCTTAATGCCATAAGCTTTACAGTTCGCTGATCTAAGTGGTTAAGAACATATACAGCGCGATAAATTATACATGCATCAAACAAAGGCGTAATCCGGTTAAGTGTGATTGATGTTGAACACGTCACAATCATGGTGTGGGGCGTTATGTAGATTAGAAACTCCTGTTAGAGACATGCTTACATTTACACCAACTAACACATTCTCATGTGTAAATTAATGATTTGCGACATGGAATCCCCATTGTGATATTATTATCCCTATCTGGGCGCGTGCGAATTGATCGCTAATGCGAACTGTATTAGAGAGCTCCTGTGCAACAATACAATAGTGCAACTGTTAGTCCTACCAATTTGGAAGTTCACGTAACAATGGCTCCGCCAAAGACTCGTTTCGCCTTAGAAAGTTGAACCAATGAGAATGCACGGCCTCGACAGCTCATAACTATTTAAGTGATGAGACATCAAACCGATCCGTACTTACGACGTGTAATTGCGTAAATAAGAGTCGAATAAATTATTTATCACTAAGTATGGTTAAGTACTATTTGTGGAAACGGGATTGATCACTGTTTTACTTTACCGTGGCAGTTTAATACGTCTACTTATGTTACGTTATTTTTGACAACATAACATAGGAAAAATGTTCGTATTATAAATTTTGTTCAGTGAGTGTCGCTGCCCACCGTTAAGCCGCGTTTTCACTTAGTGTTCTTGGCGAGCATTCACTTGTTCGTGGGCTGACGAACGAACATTTTGCTATGTGAAATCCTGTTTTCATCTGCCCAAGAACGAATGAATGCTCGCTCAGAACACTAAGTGGAAACGCGGCTTGAGAGCTGAGCATGAGCAGCACCTATGTCGACCATTTTAGTAGGTATCGAAAATTACAATAGATTTATTTTTACCCTTAAGATCTTTTCTTCATGCCTATTAAATGAATGGTATTGGCTGAAAACGTGCGATATAAAAGGCTGCCAGTATACCTAAATCAAACACTTCCTTAAACTGTTAATGCTAAAATAACTAACAGTTACGTTACATTTAAAAATGTTCCATTCGATACACGAACTCCACTAAACTCGCAGCTCACTTGAACACCGAAGCTAAAACAACGATAAAACTGGTAAAGTAAAAGCAAGCACCACTTACTATAAAGTTCAGCGCCGTATCAATTTCAAATTATCAGCTGGACCCTGCTACTAAAACTAACATTTTATACTCGTACAGAACCCTTGTCCAATAAAGCTGTTGGCTTTTCCACGGGAAAGTAGTCGAGATAGCAATCTGAACAGTTGCCCGCGACAAGTCTGCCTCTCTATTGTTCTAACCGGGATTAAGTAGCATTTTGCTCTTGAGTTTTACATTTTCAGGAGTTTTCTAGTGCGCAATTGTTTTTGTTTAAGTCCTGTGGAGGGAGTAAAACGCGAGGGACGTTAAGTTTGAAAAAACTTCTAGCTTATGAAAATGCGCGCAGAAACATACTGGATTTTAAAGTAGATTAATTATAAATTGGACTTGTTATACAAAAAAAAACCCAGGGATTAACTGTGAATACCTTTTATATGAATAAATATCAAATATTGCAAATCGAGACTGATATTTGGTACAAACTAAACAATCGATTCTGTGCAGAACAATCCTACAACATGTCTATTCGCAATATCCATAAATTCCATAATTCGATAGCACTAGGATTTAGATAAAATATTAATCATACATCATATACATCATATCCATCATATCATCATACTCCGGGTAGCTCCAATTAACGTACCAAATGGCCTGAGATAAACGCCATACAAACTTTACATCCTTACTTAATAGAGATAATATTCTAATAGTAGGGGGAAGAAACGTTTTTGGTCACATTAAATCCTACAGTTTCGGAAGCTTTTTCTAATGAATATTTAGGGTATACAGATTCACACCATGCAATAATCCCCAGTGCCGCGCGAGAGCTTCTCATCCAGTCGAGGACTTAAAGGTCAATAATTGGAACAGCACGTTCAATAATTTCTACCCTCGAGATTATGCATTCATTCTATTGTTTCAGATGATTTATAATTAAGGAAAAAAAATCCCCAGTTTTTTCGTAAAGCTTATACAAAAAAAACTATACCTTAATTTTTTTTCCTTATTTGATAAAAAATATAACTTACATAATCTTGCGCAATTTTTTGGTATTGTGCCACAACTATTTATTGACAAGAGGTACATTAAAAAAATAAAATGTAGAATTAATGCGCCTGCACGTAAATCAGTTAAAACTGTAAAAAAAATAGTTAGCATTGAGTCACTGACGTAATTTTTTCTTTGGATGAGTATAATAATTGTCGGGTCATTATAGTAAAAAATCACCATTTGTTTAACTTCTGTTTGATTGTTATAAATTTTAAAAATAATTTTATTTTTTCTGACTATATCTACGATTATTCAGTGGTGACTTTTTAAAATATTGTCTTAAATATTCAGTTAGGCCCCTCGGATAATAAATCCCTACTGTAGGATTTATTGTTTCTTTTTATTAAACAAGTACCTAAATCTTAATATTGATTTTATGCAAAAACCTCCACACATTTATCAGGGATAATTAGATACATATATTCACAAAACGATGTTTTATCATATTCCTGAAATAAATATACTGTAGGATTTAATGTAATTTTCTCGAACAAGTTAAAGTTTAGCTCCCCGACTATAAGATTTTGATAAATAGTCCTCTTTTTAGGGTTCCGAACCAAAATGATAGGTACAAACCTTTATAGTGCGACTCTGTCCGTCAAGTCAATGTCAAAGTCAAACTATTCTTTATTCAAGTAAGCTTATTAATAAGCATTTTCGAATTGTCTGACATTATCAAGAGAGAGAAAAAAATCTACTATCTACTACTGGTTCAAACCCTACACCGTTCCTGAGAAGAACCAGTAAGAAACTCAGGTGGACTTACTTTTTTAAAACAGTATAATAATACATCTTATTAAAATAACATGCATTTAGGAATTTATTACATAAAAAAAAATATTATAATAGACATTTTTATGAAAAAGAGAAATAAATAAAGAATCATAAACAAAAATAATTATTATTGTACATGTTCACAATATTATTAAGCATCTATATCTATACAGTACTATATCTATATCTATACAGAATAAAGAAAAAATAAGATTTAGAGATGTAAAAGGTCTCTAATCGTCATGATTTTAACAATAATAATAAAATAGAAAATTAACAATTTAGTGACAATCACAAAGCAACTATTCTTATTATATAAAAGACAACAGGCAATACCTGACATCACAGTAAAATAAACTCAAATATTAAATTAAACTAGAGATGTATAGTATACTCTCTAATGTCAATAATACATAATTTTGGAGATGTAAAGTGTCCCCAATGTCAGTTAATAAACAATAATAATAATGATTTGGAGGTGTAAAGAATCTCCAAATGTCAATAAAAAGTAAATAAAAAGGTGTATGAAACAAATGTTTCATGTCAGAAGACAGTTAAACTAACAGTCTTGTAAACTAGTGCTACAGAATACATAATTATTATGTATCCAATAAGTCAAAATTTTGCTATATAAGGAGATGAATGGGCTCCATGGTGAAATAAATATTAAGTGTGGAGATGTAAAAGGTCTCCACGGTCAAAGTACGTCGTCCAACCGTATGTCACATTGTTAAATTTTATATCTCGAGAATCGCTAGGTAACCGAGAATTTCGACCGGTGCCCACTGAGTCGGAGTGGTCAAGTCGTTTAGTCAGCCGCAAAAGCTCAGGACTTTTACACTTATATATTCCTCTATACATATAACTAGTCTAAAATGTATTTGTTTGTATATTTTTGAATTAGCTACTGCGTTTGTATCTATTTACGTATGCGGCTATCTACTTATTTATGTAAGAAAAGGTGCGTAAAGCATCTTTTCTACTCGTATTTATCTCACCAAACACGTAACTGTCGAAACATAGAACCAATCAGTTCGGCCCACTGGTCATACGTGATCAACATACCTAGCTGCCAGATTGGCTGCATCAGCATACATTACAAAAACCAACCTTATTCGAAAACTTTCAACGTTCGAAACAGCTGGCACTGCGAAACAGTTTGCTAGTGTCTTCACGTATCAGTAAAAGAAAATAACAAACCGACATCCTCGACTAAGGACTTTGGTTTGGAGACTTTTCTTATAATAATATTGAAGCTAAGATTTTGCACGTAGCGTCGCCCAAGTTAGATGTCTGTAGGTGGAAGGGAAGTATTACCGTAGAGGTAGGTAACGAAACTTTGACACGTTACTACTCGTAAGTTCTTAAATCTAGGTGAAATTATTTTTCCATCTGGATGGATATCGACAGACCTAGTTTACTAACGTTCGTTTGAGTAACATCATTACCTCATGTGTAAGAAATTTTTAAACAAAGAAACAATCTCTGTTTTTACTTGCATTTCCTGTACTGTATATTTTTAACATTTGTAACCCTACCATGAATACAATGTCACTGAAGCACAAACTAGTCGACATG
>JALPQI010027038.1:0-11492 GCA_025490895.1 Thaumatotibia leucotreta
CCTCCATGCCACGGTGCTAGTTGTGGTATAAATTTCCATTTTATCTCTTTGTCTACACAGTAAGGGTCTCGAAGAATCTCTACGAGTAACTTGTAATGAGCCGCATTATCAGATGTTATCAAGGTAGGTATACCTCTCGTTGAAATCATTCTTCGTAAGGCTAATAAACCTTCCTCCGCTGTTAGGTCTTTTACTATTTCTAGATGAATGGCTCTTACTGCTAAACATGTATAGAGACTAATCCATCTCTTACAGTTGCCATTTCCGCTGTTTACTAGAAGTGGTCCCAGATAGTCTGTACCAACGTAAGTAAAAGGAGAACTATAATTCACCCTTTCTTTCGGTAGAGCGGGAGTCTCCGGAAGTCTATATGGTCCTCCGTCATGTTTCATACATTCTGGACATTTCTTCAAAAATCCTTTGGACTTGACTTCTTCCTTGTGGAATCCAGTATGTTTCTCTAATTTTGTCTAGAGTGTGACTTGCACCAACATGATAATTTTCTCGATGGGTCTTCATTATAATCTCATTAGTGAAATCCGAGTTCTTTGGTATGAGTATAGGGTATCGTTTATCGAACGACCAGTTTGCATATTTCATACGACCTTTACATCTCAGTAACTCATCTATGTCTTTAAATATGCCTAAATTCCGACTTAAACTTGTTGCTTTTCCTTCTACTTCCAGAGGAAAATATTTAGTTTGAATTTCTTTTAATTTTAAAAGTTTGTCGTCTAATAACTGATTATTCTCTTGAATCTATTCTACCGTAATATCTTCGTCCATTTCCATTGGATTAGTATTGGATATAATTGGATCATCTATTTCCATCAGTTCTTTGTCTTCTTGGGTCCCAAGACTCTCCCCAGTCAAGAGAGAACTGGTTGGTCTACCGCTAGATGTTGTTGGCCACTTCTTTGGATCTTCTATTATGAAGTGTGGACCATTCAGCCCACTTCTCCCTGTCCTCTCTCGAACAAGCGGGTCTCGTGCCGACATCTGCTGGATTTAACTCTGATGGAAGGTATCTTATCTCCAGATCCTTGTTTGTTCTAATCTCCTCTATCCGTCTGGCAACGAACGGTGGTAGAAGCTTGTTAGATTTGCACCATTCTATGACAATCTGACTATCAGTCCATAAAAACTGTCTGGTAATTTTCAGTTGGAGGAACTTAAGAACAAACTTTACTAATCTACAGCCAATCAACACTCCTAAAAGTTCAAGACGGGGTATCTTGAGACTCTCTTGATCTTTAATCGGTATAAGACGGGATTTGCCAATAATGAAGCTTTTCTCCGAACCGCAAACTAAAAACACTGATGCTGCGTAAGCCTGTAGTGAAGCGTCAGTGAAACAGTGTAGTTGGTAACCCTTTTCCTCCGGCTTCTTCATATAGCATCTGTTCACTGCCACCTCTCTAATGGCTTCCAGATTTCGTCGGATAATGCTCCACTCTTCCTTTAATTCGTCTGACAAAGGTGAGTCCCACGACACTCCAGCCTTCCAAAGGTTTTGTAGAAAAAGTTTAGATGCTAATGTATGAGGTACAGCATATCCACATGGGTCATATATGGATGAAATTGTAGACAATATTCCTCTCTTGGTGACAGCTTCTTCTTGAAAGTTAGGTTTAAGCTGAAGAGAATCTTTCTTAATATCCCATTCTAGACCAAGTACTTTTACTTTCTTTTCTTTACATATATCAGGAACTCTTTCCATAAATTCTTCTGAATTGGAACTCCAATCCCTGAGTGACATCGAGATATCTTGAAAAGATCTCTTGACATTTCTGTATAGCTCCATCGCTTCATCCGTAGTGTCTGCACCAGAAACGAAGTTGTCCACGTATATATCATTCGCTTTCAGTCTAACTTGCTGATCTTCTGAATTACTCAGGTGATGTCTGATGGTCGCATTAAGTAAAAACGGAGATGAAATTACTCCGAAAGGAACTCTACAGAATCTTAGGTACAGGAGATTCTCTCTAGACATTGGTTTAGAGATATCTTTCAGCCACAGGAATCTAGTCACATCACGATCCTTCTCGTGTAACGCCATCTGTAAAAACGCCTTTTCGATGTCAGAAGTCAATCCTATCAGATGTGTTCTAAATTTGATGAGCAGTCCAGTGAGGTCTTCAAGCATAAGCGGTCCTGTGTACAAACATTCGTTCAAACTCTTGGTGTCCTTACTACTCTTAGAACTAGCGTCGTACACAATCCTCATAGGTTTACCTCGTTGACGTACTCCATGAAAAGGTAAATAATGGATGACGTTATCACTTAACGTTTCTGAAGTGGGAGCAACTTCTATTATACCTTTATCTAATTGTTGTTTAAACGTATTGTTGTATGAAAGCAACATTTCTTGATCCATACGCTTCAATAAACTTGATAAACGTCCGAAAGCCATTCCGAAGTTATTAGGTAAATCAGGTGGATAAACTATCCATGGCCAACTGACCGTGTAACGGTTATTTAATTTTTTCGGTCGTGTCGTTGAAATACTTAATTGCCTCCTCCTCTCTTGTAGCTTTCGGTGAGTCATTAATGCCTATGCATTCTAATTCCCAGAGACTCTTTATGTCCCCATTACACAAAGGTACAGTCGTGGTCCACTAATTAAGAACAGTCAATGTATAACATAAATATTGCATAACACGCCTATATTCATCATTTGTGTGCATTGTTATTTACGAGAATATGAGTTATTATTTAACTTGATTATTCTAAAAATCATTTTAAACAAGTATTAGCTGCAAAAAACTTTATATATAATTAAATAAAAGCGATTGAACTTAACATGTCTCTAGACGAACAAAAATAATCTGGCACACTAATTAAGAACACAACTTAAAAGTATAGAATTCAACTAGAAAATTCTTCGGTTACATTAATATTTGGTAGGAAACCCGAAGTTCTGTTCCACCGCATGACATCTCTTTGATATAGACTCCACTAAAACCCTGCATCGCTCCACAGGTATTGAATTCCAGGCTTCTAGTGATGCCTCATAAAGCTCGTTTAAATTTTTTATATTTTTATTGGCGAGACTTTTTTTTCACATTGTTCCAGAGATTCTCTATTGGGTTAAGATCAGGACTGCAGGAGGGCCAAGTCATTACAGAAAACATGATTACAACGAAACCATTCTTTTACAGATTTTGCCGTATGCTTAGGATCGTTGTCTTGTTGAAATGTCCATACAACTGGTAAATTTTCTTCGGCATACGGCAACATGGTGTTTTCTAGAATATTTTTGTACACATACTGGTCCATAATACCATCAATCCTGACCAATGGCCCCACACCGTGCCACGAAAAAACAACCCCCATAGTTTAATGTTCCCCGCCGCCATGTTTTACGGTTACGGACTACGGTCGTATACTTGGGGTCGAACGCGGTATTTGGTGGTCGACGAACGTAGACTTGACCGTCGGAGCCTATTCTGTTAATTTTAGTTTCGTTAGACCATAAAACGTGTTTCCACTGCGATAACGTCCAATTTTTTGTGATTTTTCGCAAATTGAGTTCGTGCGTCTCTGTTCTTCTTACTTACTAAAGGCTTCTTGCGAGCTATTCTGCCAAATAAATTTGCTTCGTTTGGTCGTTTTCTAATAGTACGACCCGCCAGACCGGGTTGATCTCCAAAAATTTTACGTTTAATCTCAACAGAAGAAAGTTTAGGATTCTTTCTCGCCATCCTTACGATAATAGCGTCCGTTCGAGGAGTCGTCTTTCGTGGCCGTTTCTTTCGTTGGACCTTCTGACATGTTCCATGAGCCTTAAAATATTTTATGGCGTTGGATATTCTAGTCCTAGAACATTTAAGGTGGTCAGCGACTTTTTGATAGCTCCATTTCTTGTTAAAAACCAACGATATTATGATTTCTCTGAGAGTGCCACCTGAACTCCGGTTTTTTCCCATTTTCACAAAAACACTAAGGATGTTTTATTGACAGAAAATGCAGGAGCTCAAAATACGTCAAAGTGTAGGCTTTATTCAATTATTTTGGAAGATACGAGGATTAAAACACAGTGTTCCTAATTAGAATGCCAGTATTAATTATACTAGATAAAGTCCCATGTTTGTATTCATATTAATTATTTATGTTTGCGAACTAAAGTACATGTGTATAGTCAATTGAATGGTCTCTAAATTCATGATAAATCATGTGTTAAAGGCGGTTGCCTATTATTTATATATTCTGCTAATAATAGCTGACTTTTCTCTCTATAGTGGTAAATAACCTATTTGTTCTTAATTAGTGGGCCACGACTGTAGATCTGGTCGATGAAGCTTCGTCTCAAGAATAGTCTGAGCGTAAGTAACTACGTATGATTCATCTGTAAGCTGTGGCTTTGATCTGCCACTGATTATCCATCCAAGAGCTGAATCCACAAGAAATAAGTTACTATCTAATTGTATTTTCTCATCATAAATTATGTTGAAATAGTACTCATTTCCTATTAGAATCTGCACATGATTGCCCAATGAACCATCGTCCGCTAGTATGTATGACTCTGGTAAGCCTTTTACCTTAACGCTGGGTATATATCCTCTTGAAATAAATTCTACACAGTTAGCTCGTATAACTATTTCCTTTCTTGTTCTAGACTGTAACTGTAGAGTAACTATCGGACTGTGTATCTGTTTAGGATGATCTTCTCCAAAGGTAAATATAGTTAAATGACTTTCTTCTACAATAGGAAGCTTCAATTCCTTCGCCGCTTCAAATGTGACATATGAACGTTGTGAAGCTGAATCCAGTAGAAGACGATATGTATGTATGTTGATTACTATTGTCACCCAAAGCATTAGCACGAACTATTGCTGTCTGAAGCGTTACCATTCCACTATCTAACATCGTCATGGTTGTCTCTTCTTTACCATATCCTTCTGAAAATTTGAAGGGCATAATGCTCTGTTATGCTTTGACTTGCTTTGGCAATGAAAGCATTTCTTGTCGTCGGTACATTTATTTGCGTAGTGATCCTTTCTTAGGCATATATAACACCGCCCTGCTAGCAGCCTTTTCCTCTCATTTAGAGTAGAAACCTTTGTACAACTGTCGTTATAGTGAGCTCCTTTACAAAATATACATGACATATTATCCTTCTTTTCTCCTGAAGGGCTTTGCTTCATTTCCTCACGAGGTTTATCTGAAGGTAAAGATTTCCTTTGGTTGTTCCATCGGTTAGATTTATTAAACCCATTAAATCTTCTCTTTTGATTTCGGTTCTTATCAAATTCTCTTTGCTGCTCTTGTTTCTTAGGATATGGATGATAAGAGCCTTTTGCTCGTTTGGCATGTATATGCAGCGTTCCTACTGTACTATCTTCTGACTCATGTGTACGTTTCCTTCCTGATATCCTATCAGCGTCCTCTTTTGCTGTTATTATTCTATCAAGCTGACACCTGAGCTCTTGTATAGAGTCATTGCTGACTTTCAGTTTTATTTCATACACTAAATCTGAAGGGAACTTTTCTAGCAACATAAAACGCAGATGATTGTGATTGATGTTCTCGCCTAGTGACTCTAAAATCTTAAGATTCCGCTCGATCTCATTAAATGTTCTTCGACAATCTTCAGCGGTGCTTCTCGCTGACCTAACTTTATACAGAGTTGCATAGTGAGCATCAACTAGATGAGATGACTTGCCGAATCGTTCCTTCAAGATTGAAACCGCTATCCCGTAATTAGCATTTGTCGTAGAAAGACCATCTATAGCTTTCTTAGCATCCCCGGTCACTGAAGCTTTAAGATATGAGAGCTTATCGACATCCGATATATTTCTTGAGTCTATGTTACTTCTAAATGAATCCCAAAATTCGCACCAACCAAGCACATCCCCATTATAAACTGGTAGTTGAAGTTTTGGTAGCCGACATGAAGAATTTACTTCTTGTGGTTTCTCAATACTCTTGCTAACTGAAGTTATTTGATCTATCTTCGCTTTGAGTTCGGCCAGAATCTCTTCTGCTCGAAGCTGTTGTCCGGTAATCGCACTAATCTCGTCTGCAGCAGGTTCCGATGCCAAGCGAAAATATTCCACCAAGTCACAGCTGAGCCTTTTCAACGAAGCCTCTAGTTTACAATAAAAAACCTGAGCCAGCCCTAAAGTTTCTAAGTTTACTATATTAGGAGCTTCTTCTAAATCGGTTGACACTTTGTCATTTATGAGCCTAAGCCTAGCTAGAAGAACCTCGTCCATCTTGTCAATTTATATTATTGTTCTTGTCTAAGCCTGTAAATTACAGAAAAAATAATCTATCAACCTTAACTCTGTTGGTAACGACCATAATCTTAAATGATTTAAATATCAAATTTATTTATCCATACAGAAGTGTTCAAGTTTCTAATGGATATGCAATGCGCGTGTCGCATACGTCCATAGGCTACAGCCACCGTTTATTCTCATAGAAACTGATTACTTATTTGCCATTGACATGGTATAGAAATGGATATTGAAAAAGGTTGCCAAATATTTTCAATTTAAATATCTCATTAGTTAATACTCCTTTTATTTAATTTTGTTCTAAATTAAAAACTATTTAATATGCCTATAGACAAATAGGAATAATTGTTTTGTTGTATATTTCCAAGAATTTATCCAGACTCAATTATCTCTTATTAATATTCTTGACTTAAATATGATATTATATCTCCTTTTGAACATCACTGAAGTTAAATGAAATAATAGTTGTATATTAATATTAATACACTGACATCAATTATATTATTTTCACCACTTTAAATTAAATGTATGACTTCAATCTGCACTAGTTAGATTCTATAGTGGCAGTGTCAGTGATATTACTAATAAATATAGCTCAAAGTACTAAATAACACTGTCAAATTTACTGACTTATTTACAAGTTTTGTAATAAAAGGTTCTGAATGTCACTATTTTTATTATTCGGTTTTCACTGGTTACTAGTTTAATTCACTTATTTGCATGATTTCACTTGTTTAATTTGCACACAATTTG
The DNA here is from genome assembly GCA_025490895.1 of Thaumatotibia leucotreta. NCBI lineage: Eukaryota > Metazoa > Arthropoda > Insecta > Lepidoptera > Tortricidae > Thaumatotibia > Thaumatotibia leucotreta. The sequence continues at coordinate 6,996 of JALPQI010027038.1, forward strand.
CTCACTTATTTCTATAAACTTAGAAACACATACAAAACTGTAAAGGAATGTTTAGATTATACACATACAAATAACATAAATTTACTTTGCTTAATACGTAACATCAACTATAGTAGCGCACTTTGATTAAAGTATTTCTAAATTTTTCATAGCTCATATTATAAAAATGAACATGAAAATCATTTTCCTTTATCATATAAACTTTAAATACGTTCCGCCATCTTGTTTGCAATAAACTAAAATGCAAAGAGTGAAAATAAGATGCATTTTCATTTAGATCGGAACTTTCGAGAATATTCCCATAGGAAATTCTTTTCTAACAAGTTGGTAGTCACAACTAATTTTCAAAACAAAGGATTGAATCGACCTTTCGACCTTCGCACTCTTTTCACTTCGAAATTAAGATCGCAATCTCATGAAATGACTTATTCTTTAAAGTATTATTGCTTACCGGGTAATAGTCTAGTCCGGGTATCTTGTCAAATCCGAGTTTACTCAATCCGCAAAGCAGAGAGTCTGTCCAGTCCAAGTTGGATGGTGGTCGCGAGTTTCTTTGGTACCTTGGAACGTAAATACACATTTCCTTTAAAAGATCTTGCACAAATAAACGTTTAGCCCTTCGTTAACGTCCATTCTTATCCATTAAAACAATAATTACCTGGATTATCCAAGAATTCCTGCTTGAAACTCGTATCTGCTAGAAGCAGACCACCAACAGTTGAAAATTTGTACCTACTTGCCGCTACTAGCTTCGGTGTTGTCAACGTCAACCCAATTTACCCGAAATTTCTATAGCATTATAAAATGCCAAGTTTTGAATCGGTACCGATTTACCGAAACGTACCGTATTCCGCGTTAATTTCGAAAACATAGCTTAATATAAATTCAAATTCTTACTACTAATTTCACAATAACGTATACTGAAAATATTACGTGCTCATACGAATCCTTACTTATTAGATTCTTATTAGTTATCATGACTAGTAGTTCTCTTCTTTCCTAACCAGTCTCGTTCTAAATTCATAATTCATACATAATATAATAAAGTCAATAGTGGTATAATAATATTAATATGGAATTAAAATTAATTACTGACTTATATCTAATTACTGGTCTCTAACTAAACTTAACTCGACAATAGTAACGGTTCTCTTATCTAAAAATACTGCAGCAGTTGTTTTTTTCTTTTTCACGTGTTCTTTATGAGAGAAATCCTTTTTTTTCCTTTTTCGGCTGTCTTCGTTCTTCCCTAAATCTGCACATTCATCTCCCAGCTTGTGGGTAATTTCCTTAGTGTGGCAACACTATTCCTCACTTCGCGCCATTCTGTGGGCGTCTCTTTCGTGTGGTTAAGTTGGCAGTACCGTCTCAATACGAAGTATTTTATTAGTTATTAATTGTGAAACAATGTAAAACACACTTAATAATTACACAAAAATATATAATCCTGTAATTTAATTTCTAGAAGAATTCTTTCTTCTAATCTTTGACGAAATTCTCATGAGAAAACAAATTTAGATATCTCTTTCGTACGCCATTTCCGGTAGCTAGATCTAAGTCTATGACGAAACGAAATATCCAATATACGATTCACAACTCTAATCAATTATCTTCTTATTGAAAGTTTTTTATGGATATTACTTCGAAATAACTCATTATACTTCTATTTTAACGAGCTTGTTTTTATGCCGAACTAAACATAATAAAAACCTTACTTAAAATATATTTTAAATTATAAAGCATTGCCTATTTCGCTACTCATGGCGCCATCTACATTTTAGTTTCGGAAACCTTTCTTTAAAAATGGTAATGTATGAAGAGCAAGTCTTTTTATTTTACATTTCAAACCCTGGATCTAATATCCCAGCACCTCCACCATAATGTGGCCACCTAATCTTATGACCACATTTATTCCCTCCCTCACACGGTAAGCGTACTGACCGCTAGAAGGAGGGAAATGTAACCTGCCTGGGTTTGGGAGTGTAAAAGTGCAATGCTCGTCATACATACCTTCTAGTCCCAGGGTAAGAGCTTTATCCTCGCTCTCTCGGCTCCTTCTACTTGCGAGTCCGAGGAGCCTCACATCTGCTTCGCTTAGTTTCTGATGATCACGCATCAGCCATCTGTGGGTAAATTAGCTCTATGAACATGGTATTCTCTACATTCACCTCTACACATCTCTATATGTGTATTCTACCCAAGAGACCCATCTTACCCGGCCAGATGAAGGACACTTTACACTTACGAGGCGAGGTAAACTGCCGCACCATCGACACACCTCTCTCAAGCCGAGGAATACTGCCTCTCATATCGGCACTCCTCTCGTAAGTCGAGGTATCCTGCCGCACCATCGGCACACCTCTCGCCTCTCATATCGGCACACCTTCTTGTAAGTCGAGGTATCCTGCCGCACCTTCGGCACACCTCTCGCCACGCGGCCGTCGCCGCTGGCCTAAACTGTTCGTATGGCTTCTAGCCCATGAGAAGTACCTGGCGACCACGCATACTGCGGTCGCCACACCCCTCATACGACAGTAAAAGTATACTAACCTGATCGCATGGCTTCTGGCCCGCAAGAAGTACCTGGCGTCCACGCATACTGTGATCGCCACACTTCTAATACGATCACTTGGCTCCGGAGTACGCGACGCTCGCTGCGCCGCCTCCGCTCGTAATGTAGTACCTTGTCTGCCTTACCTAAGATGGTCTCAAAGAGCGTCCACGGCAAGGACCGTGGCACGCCTATCTCTTACAAACTTACAACATTCTATACTGTGATACTTAATAAGTTGACTCGACTGAAAGAGTTGGATGTAGGAATACTTTACCACTATTTTGAGCTCTCACCAAGTAAATAAAATACTTAGCTTTAGATGACTCCGGAATCACCAGGAGTCGACTTCTTCTCACTCACAAACACTTTCTCAGTACTCGCGTGTTTTACCAACTTCGTTACGATGAGTACATTCAAACTCTGCCACGTCGCCTCACCACAGATACTCACACTTTAGTCAGAGGACACTCCTCAGTGTTGCCGCAAGGAAATAATATTCGTTCAGAAATTCGCGTCGTTCGCGACAGCACTCACGACGATATACAAATAAATATTATCACTGGTATTCGAACCTGGGACAACCACGAGTACCAAGTAGAACGTAGATAGGGTCATTATCGTACTTCGACTTTGCATCTAGGCTACGGACGTACGGATACGGTACGGACTCAGTACTTGTTCTGTACGGAGATTTTCAAATAGTAGTCTGATCCAGTCATTTTAATATCACTATATGTCGTACGAATTCGAGTTGTGTCGAGATAATTGACGCATCGGAAATGTGGTGTTGGTGCTAGGAATACCTTGGACAACAAAATATTTTTTTTTTTATAAAATAGTACATTATGATACAAGTGTGCTAAGTTGATCGTTATACTCGAGGCGGTATTGTGCGCGCGAGCTGCAAGCGAGCGCGCATAAGATAGCAGAGAGTATAATGATCAATGCACACGAGTTTCATACGACGTTTTTCAACACACTTGCGAGGAATAACCGACTTTTAGTAACACTTTTACTAACCTTTGTTGCTAGGTAATTACTACTTACTTAGTAGGTACTATCCCATAGTTACGTTTAACCTTTTCATTTTATTGTTGTTCATTACTGGGTTCACAATTCACACAAAAGTAATACTAATAACAGTAAACACAACAAAATAAACGCAACAAGCATTTGAAATTCACTCCAGTCCGAATAACAAAATAAATACAAACTTTAAAACGGCGCGCGCATATCTAAGGAATTCTTAAACGCGCGCAAATTTATAACGCAGCGATCCTAAGGACAAACAGCTAATATAAAAAAAAAACTGCGAATCATTAACGATATCATAAAATAAAATTACGATAAATTTACATTTAATATAATTACTTGGTAATTTGGATGCACAATTTAAATATTTTATTTATTTATTTGCGAAAATTTACAGTATTTTGAAATAATATTCTGGATTCCGCTATTTCTGCCACATGTCAACTCTTTGGTCAATTTAAAAAATAAACATAACCTGACTAAATTCGAATGCTTCATCTACATGACATAATGCTTGCAAATGTTTTGCAAACATACTTGGTCGGGTTATGTTATTACCGCACTAGAACAATAACGTAATGAAAAAGCACGCGTGTTTAATATCTTGGATTATGAGCCTAATAGCGGTTCAGTAATAGCTACGTTACGAGCAAGTGTGTTGAAAAACAATGTTCAATGTAGGTAGGTAAGTAGGTACGCTGCGTAATATAATTATTACAATATACAAGGTGCCCGTGAGGAAAGGGAAAAATTTTAACAGCATATTCCTGAGACTAAAACAAGCAAAAAATGTTAAGTGAGTTCTGGTCAAATCTGCAAATGCAAAAAATAATATTTTTTTTTTGTTTTTTTTCGATGTTTTGAATGCCTCAATACACAAACAAATTAAACTATCGCGAAAAATGCACTTT
>JALPQI010027039.1:0-14831 GCA_025490895.1 Thaumatotibia leucotreta
ATCCTGTGAGTAATTAGAAACACGGAAATGATTCAATTAATTCATTAAAAGCGCCTTACGAGCAGGTGTGCTCAACATTTCAATCCAATTATAATTTCAAGGGAAATAAATAAGTCACCTGATGAATGTCATTTTGCAAAGTAACTGAGCTGAAAACGGATATCACGTTTTTAAATAGAAATGAAAAGGATTAATAAAATAAATATCCAGGACAATCTTACACAAATCAACCTACTGCCACGGTAACCTTAATTAAGGCTTTTGTTGTGATGTATATATACATAGTTCGACAGACATTTAAAGTTACTTAAATACATACCACCAGCACTACCAAGTTACTGTTACCAGTTACTTTAATACATAGACTACCACTACCAAGGAATTAGTAAATTCTATACAAGTGCGAACAAATTAAGTTTTAAATTTTCTATTCGCACGTTTAATCGTGTATCGTACGACTTTTTTCAGTACGGATTGCCTCTGAAGTTTCGCTCTAACAAAAAATTAACCACTCCTCGCACTGAAGTATAGAAAAAGCACTATCTATACTGATAAAATATGTGTGATAATAAATACACAAATTTAATGCCCTCGCTCGGATTTGAACGCAGAACCTGCTTCATAGGCAAGCTAGGTCATTTAGGCTCAACCAGCCTGGCAAAGGCTGATTTAGGCTTGTGTTTTTACCTAATATAGATTACCTAACAAATAAATTAAATTAATTTAGACTTGGCTAACATTGACGACCTTTTGACTTTTATGCATTTAGTTTAAAATGATATTAACTACCTATTGGTTTGTGCGCGACCGATTTCGTTAATGCAAACCACAAAATTAAATTGAGTGGAAATTCGTTTTCAATTACATTGAAATAAACAACACCAGTACAAAAGAACACTAGCCATTTAATTTACGAACTGTAATGTATTGAATTTAAACGGATGAAAATAAATTTATGTGCACTTTATGTACGCCATCTGATCGTTTTTAGGGCTCCTTTGTAAAATAGGAACCCTTAAAGTTTCGCGATGTCCTGCGGTCTGTCGGTCTGTTTGTGACCGTTAATACTAGACAATTGCAATTTTCTATAGCTATACGTATTAGGCCAGCCTTACACCTGTAAGTTCTTACGTAAGTTATAGGGACGGGCTCGGGGCTATACCAGTTAACCCTGTGGTAGTGCCATAATCCGAGATTTTGACATTCAAGCTAAGGGTTCTTATTCTTATGGTAAGACACAGACGCCCTTTTACTAAGGCTCACATTTAAATTTTGTAACTTTTACATGTAAGTTAGGTACAGTCAGCAAAAAATCTGGTCTACCACTTTTCGACTTTATTAGTTTTATTACCACGGTATAGAGTCGAAAAGTGATAGACCAGATTGGCTGACTGTACTATATTAATATCAATGTCACTGACGCGATACATTCTTCCTTGTGTTGCCGCCATTCATTTTGAATGGTTTTCTCTACATTTACTTCTCCCTCGCCTATACACTTCTGTTTATCCTGTCCATCCAATAGTAGTTTATTGAACAATAAAGGCAGCGTCCATCTCAGTGCAACTGCCATCGCAAATGACCTGCGTAATGTCCGAGTTACGGCCGTGACGGCCATCGCTCGTGGTCGTAAACTTGCAACATAATTAGCGGTCCGTGACAACAATGATAGTAAACTTAGCTCAAATCTTGGAAACTGGTTGCGGTCTAAATAGTCCATTCAGGTAAATGTGCTTACTGTTTATGATACATTCCTCGAGGATGTACCTTACGATTTTTTGTAGGTATGGCACCTTCTCGAAATGTGATACCAAAGTTGAGAAACATAGGGAACTCAATAACGTTTCCCAGCATTTTCAGGAGTATTAAAGGAACGGTATTTCGTAAGAGACATTGTTCTGGAATTTCTCTTGTAGAAATTCTTCGAAAGAAACTAATATTGTGTTATCGAAATTAACGATGCAAAACGTTAAAAAATTAACTTTAGAAATAACAAAGACAAGACCATGAAAAATATACATATTAGGTGTGTTATGTAAAGGACAAATTCAATTTACCTATTTAGGAACCAAGAAGTAGATTTTTATTTAATGCATTTTGGCAACACTAATTAACTTACGTTAATATTCTCCATGGATTGCCAAAATAGAGTAAAAAACCGGCCAAGTGCGAGTCGGACTCGCGCGCGAAGGGTTCCGTACCATTATCAATTTATTGTTAAAAAAATAAAGTTAAATCAACCTACCTCAAAAACTATAAGAGATAATTTAATCAAACCAAAAATCGTTGATAGAGTTTATTAATGTGCATAACATATATTTTTTTTGGAATTTTATATCGCGTAGTTTAAAAAATAGAGGGGGGGGGGACACATTTTTCAGATTTGAGAGCTGATATCTCGAAAACGATTTGCTTAAATAAAAATGAGATGTATAAACCTTCATTTCATTTTCAAAGACCTTTCTATTAATACCCCACACGCTTATATACAACAAAATTTTTTTTTTCTATCCCTCAGTTACATGTATGGAGGGCCCCCACCCCAATGGTTTTTTTTACAATTTAGTAACATAATCCTGTAGCGGTTCATACAACACATATTCTTACCAAATTTCGTTACTGTAGCATTTATAGTTTCCGAGTAAATCGGCTGTGACAGACGGACAGACGGACAGACGGACAGACGGACATGACGAATCTATAAGGGTTCCGTTTTGCCATTTTGGCTACGGAACCCTAATAAAAACCGACTACTTGATTCCTAATGCGCTAATTTAATTTGTCCCTTTCAAAGATCTTTCCCCTTTTTGGTAAAATAGTGTAAAATTTTATTGTATATCAGAATCCTAAACCAAAATAATATAAAATTAAATTACTGTAACTGATCCTTTTATGTCCACTTGGTAAGATTTGTTCCCAAAATGCCGATCGCTGCACAATATGAGCATAACACAATAAGGAAAATAAAGGTAATTTATTTTTACATGGCATATAATCACTAATCGGACAGCCAAAGTGTTTCCCGAATTGACTATAAAAATAATGAAACATCCTGTTTCCAGACCCCATTGAATCTTGATAACTAAAGAGATAATTTGCTTCGAACATGATAAATTTAGACCAATTGAATCAGAAATCGCTACGGAAGGTTTTGACTTATTTTATGGGCTTGTTATTTCAATTAAGAAACTTAATTTCACCCCTCCGGCTTTTGTTTCACTTTATTGTTGTTAAGAAACTTATTAACTTGAACAGTTTTCATATTTCTTGTCATTTCTGCAATATTATCAATACCACGTTCTAGAAATAGCAGCCTATTTTCTCATCATTGGGAAAGTACAAAAGTGGGAGTGTTCACGACTTTCACTCGTAATTTAAACTAAGTTGGGAATTTAATAACGCCGTGTTAATTTACAGTTTTCAAGAACTTTATATTTATGTACTAACTGTAAATATAAATAACCATTATTAAAGGTGTAGGTAAGATTTTATATTTTTGTTAATACTTACTGTATTTAAATAATAATAATAATAATAGCTCCAGGGCCGGTTTCGGCCACGGCGACTGCTGTCAACTCCGATGTTGTCTCTGGTGTGCTCGCTCGTGGCTTACGTAACCTATCTTATTGCTAAACGTACGCAAACATTGAGGGCAGGTTAGCACACCATTGACATAATTATATGTTAAAGCCGCAGGTGTTCGTGCTTTGATCTCATCACGCTTGGCATCAAGCTGTATTCGCCGCTGAGATTCAAACTCGCTCACTTTTTTGTTGACGGTCGCTCTCCACTCGGACCGTACGGCAGCGCACTGTTCCCACCGCGCGGGATCTATGTCACACTTCTTTAAGTGCCGCTTCAGCACATCTTTGTACCTGAGAAGTTGACCACCCTGCTTCCGCTTGCCCTTCTCGAGTTCCGAATAGAAGATTCGCTGAGCGACACGTTGTTCTCCCATGCGCGAGACGTGCCCGCACCATCTGAGCTGACGACGCATGAGGTAGACCTCGATTCCACCTACATTCGCTCTGCGCAAAACTTCCGTATTGCGCACCCTATCAGACCACCGGATCTTCATGATCTTGCGCAAGCACCCGAGATGGAATCGATCCATCATGCGAATATGACAGCGGTAGGTGGTCCACGTCTCAGAGGAATACAAAATATTAGGCAGCACAACTGCCATATAAACAGAGATCTTTGTGGCCAGCTTCAAATTATGCGAACTGAAGACCATGGAGTTCAGCTTGCCGAATGCTGCAGCTGCAGCCCCAATTCTGCTATTGATCTCACTATCTAGATCACACTTATAGGTTAAAGTGCTCCCCAGGTAACGAAACTTGTCGACTTGCTTCAGTTGATCGTCGCCAAGACTAACGACCAGCGCTCTTTGACTGCAGGCGTCGAGTGACATCACCTCGGTCTTCTTTACGCTGATCTTAAGCCCAAATCTCTGGCAAGACTGGTCAAAAACGGACATCAGCTGTTGCATGCCTTCTGGAGATTCAGTCATGAAGCACAAATCATCCGCATACATAATTTCGGTGATCATTGCGTGAGATACTTTAGTGCGCGACCTGAATCTGGCCAGGTTAAAAATACTACCATCCGTACGAAAACGGATACGGATACCTTCCGGGGATGCCTGCAAGACCTCGCGCACCACGACTGCAAAGTACAGTGCAAATAAAGTGGGGGCCAGAACACATCCTTGCTTTACCCCACAGGTCACTGGAAAGAAGTCTGACTGTTGGTCGTCGAAGGTGACACAACACTCCATGTCGTCATGCAGAAGTCGAAGAAGCCTTACAAACTTCCCCGTACAACCAAGTTTGCTCAGGACTACCCAGAGGGCTTCACGAGGCACGCTGTCAAAAGCCTTCTCAAGATCGACAAAGCAAATAAACCGTTGACGGCCCTGTTCCCGGCTCTTTTCCTGCAGTTGTCGAACCGAGAAAATCGCTTCACAGGTGCCTCGGTCGGGACGGAAGCCAAACTGAGTTTCCGGCAACAAATTCTCGGATAGTCGAGAAAGGCGGTTTAGTAGGACTCTTGCAAACACTTTCCCTGGAACCGATAACAAAGAAATACCGCGGTAAGAATTACAATCGGAACGGTCGCCCTTGTTCTTATACAGTGCCCTTATACGGGAAACCTTGAAATCGCGAGGGACCAGCTCTTTTTCCCATATAAGAACAAAGAGGCGCCATATTGCCGAATGCAATTCCTCCCCACCGTATTTAATCAACTCCCCTTGTATAGAGTCGATGCCCGCCGCACGTCTATTATGTTGCTGCTTGATAGCAGCAATAACCTCACCACGTAGCAAAGGCTCATCTAACTCAACGGCGATTGGAAGTTGAGGTATTGCATTGATGTGCACCATGTCAGCATAGCGATCCACATTCAACAATTCGTTGAAGTGCTCTGCCCAACGTCCTAGCACTTCCTCTTTACTCTTAAGAAGACCTTCGCCATTATTCGGCTTCAGAGGTACTCTAGCAAAGGGTTTCGTACCTAGAAGGCTTCTGATCTCCCTGTAAAACTCCCCAATCTGGTTGGAGTCCGCAAGCAATTGAATTTGACGAGCCTTATCCTGCCACCATCTGTCTTTTGTTTCCCGAGATAGTTTGCGCAAGCTTAAACTACTCTGCTTTATCTCCGCGGTACCATGAGGTGTTCTGCTCCTCTGCTGGATGAGACGGCGGTGTTTATCAATAGCCCCAGTCAGGACCCCATCGTTCTCGTCAAACCAGTCCTCATGCCTTCGGGATTGTAAGCCCAATGTGGATTTGGCCGAGTCTAAAATGCACGATGATAGGGTTCCCCAAAGGGTTTCAATATCACCTGTGTCTCCGTTTAGTGGCAGTATTGCAGTGTCCAGTACTCTGACGTACTTTTCTCTATCGTATTTAAATAAATGTAGATTACAAAAAGTATAAAATGGGTTAGTTACCTAAAATTATAATTAGGAACCATAACGGAAAACAAAATATATCAAACTCTGGCATCTCTTAGGTTCAGCTTTAATGCCTACGCTAGCTAGCGAGGATGCCAATCGCGTGCGCACGGTCACCGTCTCGCGCGCCTTGCGCAGTATTCGAATTTCGCCCGCACCAGTTAGCGCCGTTCATACAGATTCTTCTTGGGCCGTGTGGTGACGGCAGTGAGAATACATTTGTCATCACCCCAACTCCTCCTGCGGGTGTCGTAAGAGTCGACTAAGGGATTGAAGTGTCACTGACCATTATTTGATAAAACATTGATGATGGGCAGCAGCGTCATCATAGTGGACACATTACTGCGATCGCCAATCCGCTTGCCCAGATGTGGCGATTATGGGCATTTACCTCCTAATGCGTCTATACGTATAGTTAATAGGAGAGGCCTACGTCCAGCAGTGGACTATCATAGGCTGATGATGATACAGTTTCTTGTTCGAGTATCCGTTCCGGGTAATCCAAGTCAGGTAGCGGAGGCCCTTAGAAGCTTTTGATATTTGGGCTAACATCATGGATCTCTAATTGAAAACGAAATCCAAATCACTAGCACTTCCGTTACAAAATGTAACGACCCTATCCCAGAATAGACCCCAGAGATAAATGGAAATATTATGTAAATTAATAAAGTTTTCCCGTTATCAAAAGAAAGCCGGTTGATAACTTTGTTTCGCTTTACAGCCATACTTTTATTTTATCAAAAGAGGTGTTTATTGACTCGATTTCTGTTCAGCACTTATTGACAATTTCAAAATTAAATTGCTTGTAAACTGTTTAATAAGAAGTAAACGGTTCGCATTACATGAATATTCATGAAAAGGGTTATTGCGTAAACATTTCTGAATAATTTTCAAGTAATTTAATATAATTTGTAATTTAATATTTTTTGTTTAAATGACCAAAACTCAAAGGATGGTTTAATTCTAATGATTGTAATTACGTGATCTTTTAATTGCTTAAACTACCTAGTTTCTTGGACAAAGCTTAGAATTCTTCGGTAAATACTTGGAAAAATCAGTATAAACAGATGTTGGCTAAATATCTACATTATAATATTCAAAACCCAAATTATACACACATAACAATTGACATCGCTTCACAGGTTCTGATTGTAAGAATATTAAGGATGAGTAAAAATTTGTATAGGTACACATACGAGTAGACTTTAACCTTTTGCAGATTGTCACGTGTTCTATAATTATTTTTTTTATATACCCCATATGGCAAATAAGTACACGTTCGACCAGTTACCGCGTACCAGATAAAGCTGCAAACTCCGGTGATAAAAATGCGAGCTGTCGACCAGTTAAAAAACTATAATTACTCTAAAGCAGTTTGTGAAAGCACGATAGTTAAAGCTCACGCTCGCGTGTCGGTTTGCGAATGCATGAGTTCTCGTTTGTGTACAAAATACATCAATCGGGTCTGATTGCCACGACTGCTCGCGGCCGGGATGTCATTGCCTTGGCTTACTGGGCAACCGCTAAAGACGAACCAACATACCTTTGATCTGCGATTATGTAATATGTAGCTGCCTGTCACATCAAATCATATCAGCATCTTATCGCAGCTCTCTGCTGTACATAGCTATTTTTCGGGGCACTGTAAGGTTTGCAAAACAATAAATTCACTTCCGAGTCTTTATACTTAGTATTTGGTACCAACTATTTATAATGTAAAAGTCCAAATATCATAGCAACTAACTGAGTTATTTATAAACGTTTATTTGGAAAAAAATATTAATATTATATGTTCATAATACATCTACAAATGTACCGAATGTAAATTAAAATTGTAATATGAGTCTGTAACGGGATATTTACCATGTGTGTTTATAATGTGTGTGTAGATATAATGTAAATAACCATGTCAGGTTAAAATCTTATAAGTAACGTAAATTAAAGCAAATATAACACAGACTATTCAATCTTATTTTTATTTTAAATTTAAAGTACCTACATAAAAAAACACCTAACTAATGTACAGCCTTAGAGCTGTGTTCATAGAACTTGAAATGCCCACTTTAACTTCTTTGTGTCTCGTTCCTTTCTCAAAGCTGCAATTGTCTAAGTGATGGCAAAAGCCTAACGAAATTGTTCGCCATTTTGACTTACGTGTTGTCCAAGTACGTTTATAAGTAACGCAACTAACGCAGTTAGTTGCCGTGATATTTAGAATTGTACATTATAATTATAAATAGTCGGTACCAAATACTAAAGTACAAAAACTTGAAACTGAATTGATTGATTTGAAACCTTATACATGCCCCGAAATTGCCCGCTGTAGTCCGACGTATGTATGACACAGGGTTGTGCAGTGGCCTATTTCACCATAATTACAAGTGTGACAATTGTAAAATATCACTTTTACTGACGTCACAGGCCTCCGTAAGCTACGGCTACCGCTTACTATCGGACGGTCCATGTGCTTATTTGCCACCAACATAAAATTATTACTGATAACGTTATTAAATCGTTAATAAACTACTTTTTATTTTCCGAGACCCATGACAATTGTCGCAAGGTTTAGTACAATTCTCATTCAATCTTGACATGAGGTTCGGCATATGTCGGAATTTCGCTACAATTGTCATGTTTTTTGTGACAATTGTAATTTTGCTTCACAAAAACTAGTTAATTACTGCTGATTTATTAAAGTTCCTGCACTACATTTTATGTTGGTGGCAAACTAACGCACGGCCCTTCCGATGGTAAACGGTAACTGTAGCCTATAGACGCCCCAGATTGGAGAAACAGTAAATGTACAATTGTAGGACTTGTCAATGTGGTGAAATTGGGGCCTGGTTAATAAAATATACATGCGAGGCGAGTGTTGGTTAACGACATGAATGTTGCCGAATTCATGCTTCTATGGCTGTGGAGCGTTTGATTGACGCCGTTACGGACTGCATTACGCCTTTTAGCAGTTTAGTTTTGTTTATTAATAAAAGTAAGGGGTTTTTTAAACACTTAGTCACAACACATAATATTAACTGAAAAGGAATACAACTCGTTTTATTGTTCTTAACACATACACCTGCCTAAGCATGTATTGACATAGAGATCAAGTACCTAGAAAGAAAAGAGAACTTTGATCGTATGAAGACGCGCAAGGAATAATAATGAACCTGGGTATTTGCCCTTAAAATTTACCGTACTGGCAATAACAGGCACGCAATATTTATCTACCAGATCATTACATTTTCTAAAATACGAGTATTCAGTTCTGCAGTAAGCGAAACTCGTAACTTGTCGTAGGGTAAGTATTAATAATCTTATTCTATTCTAAAGTAGACGTTATTTCTGTTAGCTGACCGCTGGTCCATTCAGAAAAAGAAACAAGTGGCTGTACGTCAATTTCCAACAACATACCTACCTACTATTTTTCGTTGTATACATACATCTTATATACTCGTATGCACTTTCGCATAGGGTATTTACATAAAATCCGAACATAATCAGATACGGGATGAAATAGTAAAAGTGTACCTACAAATAAAATCAAGATTACAACAACCCATTACCTAATCCGTACATGATATTAGAGCACCGTCTATTATTTGTATTTATGTACAGTGAAAACTACTTAGAATAAAATAAATAAACAAATAAATATGATGGGAGATCTTATATACAAATCAACCTAGACCCACAGTAAGCTCAATTAAGGCTTGCGATGTGGGTATATATAATAGATAGGTACATATATGTAGATACTTTTAAATACATACACAGCCACGACCACTACCAAGGAACAAATATTTGAGGTAATAAATACCTACCGATTATCGATTACATTTACTTAATTTCATTTTTTATTTTCGCAATAAGTTTCAAAGAGTTTCTACACATTAATAACGTATTCATGTTTTTTTATAATACATTTTGAGCACTCAAAAGCGAAAACTCTCTGAAGTATGATTAAAAAAATATATGTTTAATCTGACCCATTACATCCACTATCATAAATTATAATCCTTACAAGAGCAACGTAAAAAAAGCCGCACAGTTTTAACAGTAGCGAAAAATAGTTCCCAGTCATCCTAACTAACTTTAAATGGTTTCCCTATTCATATAATAAATACTCCTTGAGATATTGAGTAAATTGTAAAACAGCATCAAAGTCTTAAGAACGAAAAAATCAGCCAATCTGTATGGGGACGTAAGTTCCATTATATTAGCAAGGGCTTTTACCCAGTCATGCCATCACCATTACTTATTAATATCCTATTCGCTGTGTTGCGGAAGCATTAGCGCCTGCGGCAATCTCGGCCCAATAGAAACAGATTAATAATAAAAAGGTCAGTAAACCTGGCTGTTGCTTTGTAACTATTAATGTAAGTTACTTTCGCAGAACAAGTGAGAATTCTTATAACTAATAAGAAAGTTTAGGTATTTTTATTGTACACGGAACAATATCGTTCCAAATATGGAACGTGGGCTTAAAAACGAAACCGACACAGCTTTTAATAATAGCCGTTTTAATATTTAATGAAATATAAATCTGACCGTAAAACAGAGTATCAATTTTACAATTATATTGTTTTTACGGATTTATTTAAATTATGGGAAATTCTTACAGATCGCTCAGACACAGAGAACGATTGTTTCGCCATGATGATTACGGCTAGAGGGAAAGAAATAGACATTTATTTGTTGTTGTCAACATATAGTATCTAAAGAGTTCAATACACATAAACATAGTTAGTATTTTGAGTCGAACTAAATATTTGGCCTTTTTGACTGGTACAAACTATTTAATGCCGACTATTACTTATCTTATTTAGGGATGTTCCACACATAAAACCTTGTAACTTTGTATCTAACTAATTATAGTTAATCAGGCAAAAGTTAGAAAATTGATATCCCTAACCTACCTGGATAAGTACCTCAAAGTCGGTATTACATGCACGTACGCGTATGTGGTAAATACGCGGCACAAGTAGGTATAACTACGTTCTTGAATATAAAAACAACATGGATGTGTGATGTGATTTCATGCGCGAAAATTCGCTTCAATAGTTTTATTCAAAGCGGTATTACCAACTATCCCGGATTTTTCCTGGACTAAACTAGCCGCCATTAAGATACGGTGACTTAAGCAAAGCTGATGGATTTAAACCAGCTGTGGGTTTAGAAACAAATATTGTACACCAATATAATATCAATTCAAGTACTGAGAATTATTTTTTTCGACCTTTTTTTTAGAAACCAATAGACTTTGGGGCTTCAAATTGGGCCAACTATTTTGTATTGGGTTTTCTTGCGTAAGATTAGTACCAAATAGATTTATTCAATCAATCAATAAGAATTTCATAATTTCACTAATGAAAATCAATAACTCAGTACATACAGACCTCAGAATTTCAAAAATGACTAGAATTCTTATAGTTACCTAGTATAATATTATAGTATAGGTATTGTAGCAGTAGAATTGATGTAACAATACCTACATATTATGTAGGTATTCTTAACAATAATGTGATTTTATGCAATATGCAACCGAGCATAAATCTTACTTTTGCTAAAACTACACCTACAGTGTAATTTTATTAATACTATACTATCACTTTTTTATAATACAAATACTTACAACAAATATTCATTCGAAATGAAGTTCACAATCTTCAACTTCAGCGAGATCGAATAGATTAGTTTACTTGGTGCTTCCCCAATTTTTCAGTAATTCTCCGATTCGATTAGTCATGTCATTCATTTGAAACAGTGCCCAAATATTGAGAAATCAAATTTCAAGTCCCGTTGCTATACCCATAAGCATTTCTATCACTCGACACTAAACCCCGATTTTTAGGATTATTTCCATTCAGGGTCACGACCTCTTTCGAACCTAATACGCGAATAAACTTGTATTCAAAATTTCATACAATATTTTGTGTGTCCGTTTTGTTACGCAATAGGCTTTTGTATTAAAAACTTGTGACCAAATGGACAAAACAATGGAAACATTTTTTTCTCAGTAAAATGGAAATAATGATCCTGAGTGGAAATAATGAGGAATTTCCTTAATCTAAAAAACGTTTTTTGGATACAACCGTAAATAGAAATGCCCTTATGATACGAATTAATAGTAAGTACCGGGTCATTATATTTTTCTCTAATATCCAAATAATAATAATAATATTTGACGTCATCAGGGCAATGTGCCGAATTAAATTGGCCTATTCCGTAAATATCCACCACATTAGTCACTTTCCAAAATGTATTCGTGAATCCATAAATGTTTTTCATTTTCTCGCCATGACGTCAGCCAATAAGCCACCAATGGGCGTCGGTTTATACAGGGTGTTCCTCAATTTCGCACATCGAAGCGGCTTTATTATTCATTGATGTGTCTGTACGGGGCGTATATTTTTTTTATTTTTCCATTGTACAAATATATTTTCGTTCAGCTTCCACGGTATCACGGGAACAAAGCTTTGATCTCGACTGGCTCTTTGATTTTATCGTTATCATTGCCCACATTCTTTTTCTTCGTATCGTAGTAAAACGTATATAACTCAGTATCATTTTTGTTTAAATAATGTTAGCCAAATTGAGTTCTTGATATTTTATAAATAGTTTTGTCTAAGCAGCTTTAAAAAGATTTACTCATAAATCTCTTAAAGCTTTTTGAAGCGGGTTAGAAAACATATTTTCGATAAATATACCTTCGCAACTAATCTAGTTTTTATTAATAATTACCTAAGAATATTTCTTGGATATAAATTATAGGTACTAAAGGTCGTCCTTCAAAGCCCACGTACCTACGTATTTGATATTGTACCCTTGGAAAGGTCTAGTTTATTTTCTATCGCGTTGTATCAAGAATTTACTTTCCTATTAACGTATGCGGAGTGAAATTTGCACAAATTTTGAACAAGTAAAAACAAAATAAAAAAATTAAATTTAACTTGTGTCTCAATGCTAAATTAATTTGTATACAATTGTTAATTAAATTGGATAGTTTTGTCGGGTTTGGCATCTTTCTTTAGAAATTATGGCCAACTGAGTAGAACAATGTCGCACAACTGCATGTATTTTCCACAAGACACATTTGCTAAGGCCAAAATCGACGATGATTCTGATTTTTTAGAAGAAGGCAAGATTTGAAACACTGTTTTATAAAAATCTCGCATTCTTTTCGTTTCCAATAAATGATATTAGAAACCCTAGTGTAATGTAACAATTTGGCTACAGCCACTTTTCAGAAAGAGCTCGAATAAAGGAAATTACGTTAACCCGAATCACAAAATCGAACAGGGAGCTCAGAAATACTTCTAAATATGACAACAAAATTGATGAAAAACATCCTCAAACCATGGGCATTACGAAACATAAACAAAGAGCAAGCCTATCAACACGGAAAATAAAAATAAACAACTTTGAAAATATGACTTCGCCATTTGATCAAAAAGTGTAAAAAACACTGCTTTTTCAGTAACGGATGTCACGGTGAACGACTTATAGCTAATTTCAATTAAATATTTTTAGCATAATAAATAAGTATCAATAGACCAATTAACAAGAATATGAAATATAATGAGCAAAGGATTTTTATTTAAAAAGTTTTCCTACAGAAGATAAAATTAGAGGCAAGAAAAATGCTAACATTTGTTTTTTCGACATCAATGGATAAAGTATCATAAAACTAAAGTTATACACTTTGGATTCAAGTAGTTTTTATCTTGCATGAATACTTGTTAAAATCGATATTAAAAAACGTACATGTTCAAGAAAATAATAATGATATCATTTATTTAATATAATATTAAACTTTGTGCAGATTTCATTCCGCATACGTTAGCTATAAATGATAGTTGGGGCAGATGGTAGCCACTGGCAGATATCTCCCCCGTAGTATCGCGACCAGCCCGGGTGTACTCATAAAGCGCAGCTGCCGCCGATAACATTCAACCAATCTTTGGAAGCCGCTCTTTGTTCTTTATTTGCATTTCACATCGAGCCGTCTTCGCCTTTCCCAGCTCTTATCATATTGACACAGACAAAACGTATAATCCTTCAATTTGGCCTGTCTTCCCAATATCACAGATATTGGAGTTTCAGAAATGATCCTTTTCATTATTTTTTCTCCGTTATTTAGCAGGATGGGGACGTCCTCACTCGCACGTTTCCAATTGCTTTTCAGGTTAAAGTTATTATTAACTTCCTCCCTGCAAAGGAAACAGCGACATCGTTTCTAAGCTAATAACCATTTGTCACCGTTTCCTGCAGATTTGCAGAAATGCTGTTAGATAGGTGTCTTTGCGGAAGCGGAATGAGATGACGAATAAATAAATATATCACGAAGCTTTTTGGCCGCCCAATGACAAAACTCGAGACTTTTTTGCAATTCTAAAAAGAGATAATTAGTCCAAGTCAAGTAGACTAATTAATTAAACTACGGCAGAGTAACTTTCTGATAAAAGGGCGAAAGTCGAACTTTGCCTTCTCATAGAAAACTCAAGAGTAGAATTTCCATCAATTTTGCATTTTGCAATAAACAGAGATTACTTACTTTAACACTTTAAGTAGGGGTGAAATCTCTGTAAACCAATTTAATATCGTTAATACTATGTAGGTATTCCGTTTGATAGTCATGTTTGAAATTCCTATAAACAGAATTTCACTAACAGACAGACTTAATTATAAGCACGTACGAGTAGATAATAATGCTCCGCTGAGAAATAGAATGGGTAGTAGGTTCATAACATCTAAACTATTTATTGGAATTCAGAACATACATATTTCGAATTATGAGTAGGTACCGCGGTACAAAACTTGTTATAGTAAATTCTTTTGTAGTACCTGCTACAAAAGATTTTACATAACTGGT
>JALPQI010027040.1:0-10032 GCA_025490895.1 Thaumatotibia leucotreta
GTGAGACTCACTCACTCAATAGTGATGAGAAGGCATTTTAATTCACCAAAATTACTACGTGAAGGCCAAGCGAACATTATGCATTTCGTTAACTATTTCAGTATCTCGTAATTATATCAAATATTTTTATGTAATTTTCTTATTTCGTTACCAAAAAGTAACGAAAAAGGACATACAAACAAACTTCCTGGAACATTTTGCGAATTGTGGTGGATCTTGCTCAGCATCATAAGATTCATAAGACTACCCCCGGCCTGCCATTTTTTTATCAATATCGGAGACGTAATTGAAATGTACTTTTTTTTAGAACTGCTCATGTATGGGATAAACAAATGAATAACGACGTTATTTCACCTTGAATCAAAAGCCAACCATATCATCAAACATGTAAACAATTTACAAAACATCACTCAAGCTGTTATCAATCTCATTAAAACATTCACCATAATTTCGAGCTACAGATAACACAATGCTTATCATTAATGACGTCAATACCCCACGCGAATCAAAATAATCAGAATATTGTAAACCAATACAGAAATAACACGTAAATTTGGATAAACAATTATCATACCTACGTAAATCGACGTCTAGATTTTTACATGTCGTACTTATAGGAAAGATATGTGTAAAGATAAAAAGGTAATGACATTGTATTATTGATAAAAGCCTATTGATATTTTGTCAGGAAATTCTAGATTATCGT
This sequence comes from Thaumatotibia leucotreta, assembly GCA_025490895.1. Lineage (NCBI taxonomy): Eukaryota > Metazoa > Arthropoda > Insecta > Lepidoptera > Tortricidae > Thaumatotibia > Thaumatotibia leucotreta. The sequence goes on from JALPQI010027040.1 coordinate 707, forward strand.
AAGGTCAATGCCAGAAATTTCTAATTGATTCCAAACCGAATTAAAATGGTTATCGACATAATAAGTTGATAACATATTCGCAGTCTACAGAGTTCAGATAACTTGTATATATTCCGTTTTATGTGTTGTATAAAATGCAAATAACAAAAAGTAGCTTAGTTAGTAAATAGATAGAGTATGGTCAAAAGCGGCTAGCCTTATAACAGATTGCATTTACCCGAGAAATTCGACCTGTGTCCGCTAAGCTGTACCTAGTGACAGAGTGGTTCAGGCATCAGCCGCGAAAGCAACAAAAAGTACGTTACGAATAAAACAAATATATCCCAATTGGAAAAGCAGCTGAGATTACCAGAGTTCATAGACAATGCAGAGGTAAAAATGTCAGTATCGCAAACTATCAAAAAGATTTCACTAATATGATGAAAGAAAAGACCAACCTTTCCATTATTACTGAACCTTTACATCTCTCAAATTTGATAACTTCTCACTTCTCGATCTAACCAATAACAAATAGTAACCCTGACACAGTGCGTCCGCGTCCAAATGAGCGATCGCGTTCCTCGGCGACAAACGAACCACTTTCATAACGAGCGAACGTCAGTTACCGTCAACATATTATTAGAATACGCCGTAAATAAAGGGACCGCCATAAATCCAGCACAATTAGAAATTTTATGGGACCGGTGGGACTGTTGTTGTTGATATGGGTTAGTGGGTAGTTGTGGTGAGAGCGAAATGCTGGGGAAGCGAAAGATTGATTGCCCAAATCTTTACCCCCTTAAAACGTCTCCTAATCCTAACTGGTGATGGGTCGTTCCCGGTAATTTCCCAATCTTACTATGGGAAAAGTTTCTATTTAGGAATATTCCCCATATTGTTGGATAAGTTACAGAGAACGACCCATCACTACTTAGTTACTTATGCTAGTTAGGAGACGTTTATGAATAAGAGGGTTAAAGATTAAGCAAACAAACGTAGTGTACAGGTACCTATTTAGATAGCTCCAGAAGTCGGGATATTGTCTCCAGGCGGTTGATGTAGTGGGCGTGCTTTAATTATCTCGCCTACTGCATGTCACGCAACTTGTCATGCTGTAATTATGCAAGTGAGGCGGAATTTAATTTATATTGTCTAGTCTATACTATCATCACGCTCGGCAAGCAGGTTGCCAATCGTAGGTAGTAGTGTGTCCATTGTCCACTCCACTATGATGATTGATGATGCCCATCTCATCTAATAAATAAATGCCATCTTTAATAACTAAATAGTTTCTGACAATTCAAATCCCTTAATCGACTCTTACGACACCCACGGGAAGAGTTCGGTCGGCGACAAGGGTATTCTTACTGTTGTCACCACACGACTAACACTGCTCAATAGCCATATAGAATGTCCAAAAACTTTACTTTTCTTTTAATAACAGTAGTACTCTAAATTTTTGTCAGGTAATATTTTTAATAGAGTTTACCATTGGCTATAAAATAAAGTAGGCCAAAAACAGACTTTACCTGTCTAGAGTACCTACACCTAGAACGACATGAATGCCACCCAAAATTTTACTTTGGCACCGCCCTTGACAGCGCACGCGCAAACCAATTGTCGCGTTTCCAAAATAACCTGTTATTCCTGTCCCTGTTCATTTCATGGCATACCGAGCACAGGCAACCAGTACGCACGTGAGCTCGGCATTCTTAACAAATATGTGTAAGCATAGATCAGGTAGATACTGGTTGGTACAGTGGGTTAAATTGGCTGGAACTTAGTCGCAGGCGCATGGCAGGTGTGGTCGCACGTGGATACGTCGTTAATAATGGCGTCTGGAATTTTGGCAAAGTCTGGGTGCGTTTTGGTGTAAAGGTAAGCTTGTCAGACTGGAAAAAGGAATTTACAGGAACTCCAGAAAGGCATCAGATCTTACGCATCCTTTTAAAATGTGTGTATATTAAATAGAATTTATTGTGAATGAAATCATTACTACGATGAACAAACCCGCTTGCTGAGCACGGCGATTATGGGCATTGCCTCCTAATGCGTACATACGAATAGGTAACAGTAACAGGAGATGCCTATGCCCAACAGGGGATCGAAATAGGCTGACGATGATGATTTCTGATTGAACTTGCTGCGATTACGTATAACGTTAGCAAAGAATGTACGATCGCCATTTTTTACATATTCAAAACTTCTGCCAGAATGCAGCTTTGAAGATATCCTTATATAGGTATTTTTCATGCAAATATTACTTGCATTTTGGGATCGTGGTCAGCCCTACTTTTGATTTTATTATTGGCTGTAAATTAACATATTTCATTTGTACCTACACCTGTGCATCAGATTTCAGGAAGCCAATTACCTTGTCATATTTTGAATTAACAAGGAATCGAAAATTGAATCACCTGGAACATTGGCAAAGAGCAATTTTCCAGCTGTTTGTTATTTATTAGAATATTTACAGACTTTATAGATGATTGAGGTTTGTAGATGATTTTACAGCTTTTACCAATTCATACCTAATTGTAATTGGAGTCGAGAATAACCAAGCATCTAATAAAAGTGTTAACTAAATGAAACAAACACTTATTTGATTTTGATTCAATTGACCATTAATTTAAACGATATTGTATTAGCTAGAGTATATTATATGAATGTATGAATAACAATTGCACATTCTAGCTAACGTACCACGGTATACAGTTTCTAAATCCGTGTGAAAGAAACTGATTAAAATACCAAATATTGGCAAAACCTCAAGAAGCGAGCGACATGATGTCAGCTTGCTTTCAGACCGTACTCCTCCTCCGTCATAAAATAGTCAATTTGCCGCTAATTAATTATCAGTCAGCGTGTACTTTACTTACGCATTTTGACACCTCAACATAGTTGGTAGTCGTAGACACGCTTTGGTCGTGTCATCCGTGCCAAGTGTCTAGCGTCTAATTCAATCAGAGGAAATTTTTAAAGTCGTCAAGCTTCCGATGTACAGTGGAGCGCCGGTCTAACACGAACAACAACCTCCGATATGACCCATTTGTAAACAGGCCTACTACCGCGAAAATCGAAATTTTTCTCTGTCACTCTAATGACGCCTTCGTTTGAGTGACAGAGAAAAATCCTAGAAATTTACGAATTTCGATTCTCGCGGTAGTAGGCCAGGCCTCCCATAGATCAACAGGTATATTGAGTGTATATTGAGGGTGTCGTTTCAACACATCCTCCGCGGGAAAGCTAGTGGTGCTTCATAAATTTCATAATGAACTACTCGATATCTGTCATTTGAGAACGACGGAGAACCTCAGAGGTAGGGCCTGAACCACGAACGCGTTGCCTCTCTCTCGCACTCGTGAATCCGTACGTTAGTGCAGCAGGGAGGCAACACTTCGTTAGTGACTCGCGGTAGGACCTTAGTATTGGGTATGCGGTCCTGCCACTTGATGCGTAGAATATACCTTAGGCCTGCTACCGCGAATACCGAAGTTCGTAAATTTTGAGTATTTGTCTCTGTCCTACGAACAAATAAAACATGGAAGCCGAACGCCATACTAAATGGCCTTTTCAAAAACGGTCCTGAATTTTAGTTGACAAGTGTCACCCCCTCTTCAATGCATCATGGTAATGAATTTCAATGTCAACCTATAAAAAACTTAAACCGCCATTTAAAAATAGTTTTGATTGGTCCGTCAAAGTTCTGATTGGCTATATTCTATAAACATTTGTCAAAGATGTTGCGCCGAAATACGAGGGCTGTTCCGAAAGTTTTTAGTTGCTCCGGTTCTATGCATGCGATTTAAATTAAATTTATATCATTGTGAGAGACATTTCAATACTTATTATGGTTAATCAATTTATGCATGTAATGGGAATAGTTTTTTTATTATATTTTTTTTACAAAAAGCTGTTTTGTATGAAATTTAACGTTGTATGGATAAATTGGCCATTTTTGACACATTGAAGGATATTTTGTATAAAAATCTTTGAAAGCCGTACTTAAATATACCCGGTTTAAAATAATTTAGTTCATTTTGCATTTTTTAAATTATAATTGGAGAACAATGATTATTGATTGAATGATTTTTACAATATTCGAAATTCCAATTTTAGAGTTTACGATTTCTTTCGATGCCTACTCATTTATGATTAAAGTAAAGGATATCAAGTAATTTGTACTTTAAAATAATGGAAATATCTTCAATTACTAGTGCCTATAAAATAAAATAGTTTTATAAGCGAATGATGTTCATACCATCTCATTAAAAAAGTGTCTTAAAAACCGGTATCGTGGTCATTGGAGTAAGGCTCGACACGTCTAAGTAAAACAAAATAATAAAAATATCTAAAATTTTTACTAAAACAAATTTACACCGCCTAAAGCGTCATTGAAATATCCCTCAAAATGGTGTAAGTTTCATTGAAATAGCATGAATAGAACAGGAGCAACTAAAAACTTTCGGACCAGCCCTCGTATGCGTGGTGTTCAGAAAAGCGCTAAGTCCTGCCCATCTTGGCACAATTGAACGGTTCACCCTGTTGTGGCATAATTTTTTTATGAATAATTCTATATGGCATAATGTATGTAGTCATAATGGGCTTTGTGCAGAAACTGTTGTGGCATACTCAAGTTTGGCATTGTTCGTTATGGCAGATTTCGAATTGTCCGAATATTATATGTGCATAATTTTGATGCTCCTATTAATAATGAGGCATAATCTGGATGTGCATAAAAAGTATCGGCATAGTTTGTTTTAGCATACACTTCTGAGCGGAGTACTTTCTAGGTTGTTAAAAAAAAAATAACCTCGAAGACTAAGGCGGGAGCCAAGCTCCCGCCTTAGTCTTCTAACCTAACCTGTCCGAGTCGGATCTGCCCCGGAAGGTTTTGTTCGCTCGCTTCGCTCGCTCACGCAGAAATTTTCGCCCTCACAACAAATTATGCCTGACGAAAAATGCAAGGTAAGTTTCGAACATGTGGCTATATACCAAAAAAAAATATGCAAATCTAATTTCTGTCTTATAATACTTCGGCGTAAATAATAATATGCCAAGATAGTTTCGGACAAAATAATGTTCGAAATATTGTTATTTATGCCAAGCGATGTTTCTGCCTCATTAAAATTATGCCAAAATAGATTATGCCAAGTCTGTTATGTCCTAAGCGTTTCGGACAAAATAAATTATGCCAGATAGAGGGAACCCCAATTGAACAATTGTGTTCGGGGGCAGTTTTGAGCTGGCATTAGACGTCCATGTTACATTATGGTCGCAGTCTCTGTCACTCCCAACGAAGCAGTCATTAGAGTGACAGAGAAAAATCGAAAGGGATATGGTTATGGATCCAACACGTAGAGACAATTTTGGAGAAATTTTCTATGTACACCTGACTTTTTTTCTGTTAACCCAGGGGAATCCGCTATGGATACCACCCGGCCCAGAAGCAACCGGGTGGTTATGTCCGACACGCACGGACTAAAGCCCTGGGGTGTTCCACCGCTCGCTCTATGTGCGGGGCTTCGGGAACGCTGCTGCACACCTCCGAGATGTACACCTGACCTACTGCAACCCATTCACGCGCAAATAATAGATTATAATATCAACCTATTATTATTATATCAACAAAGATTACAGACGATATCACAGACGAGTGTAACAGTTAGCCAACAACCATTACACAGTTTGGACGGCGAGTATTTTTAACTACACTTTCATTTTCTATCGGGTATAGTAACTCACTTTTCAACTGTTAAGAGGGCATTCAATTTTATGCATGTACAAAATTGACAGAATGGATAGCAAGAATAAAGTTAAAAAGCTGTGACACTAAAATGAGCAGTTAGGTATCAAAGTGTTATTGTTGTTATTGGTGGTTGTGCACTTTAAATGCCAAATAACCAATAAAGGCGCATTTAGACCAAACGAGCATTCGCTCATTATCCCCCACTCTACGAAACTCGTTCGTTACACAAAACGTCATCATCATCATCATCATGATGATGATGATCATCATGATGATGATGACGTTTGATTTCGTAGAGTGGGGGATAGACTGAGCGCATGCTCGTTTGGTCTAAATGCACCCTAAGAATAATTCTGATATTGGCAAAACCATCAAAGAACACTAGAAGACTTCATATTTATAGCGTAATTCTTCAGTGTTTGAACAGCAGTTTTTTGTAGCTAAATTGGAGGACTAGATTACTTTGCCTTTGTCCTACTTATATGAGCGGCCATACTCAATACGTCCTTTGTTAGAACCATGCCAAAATGAAACGTAGCAAGAGATATCTTTCAGTTTCATTTATGTCACTTTAATGAACTTTTTCTACTCCCGTACTTTTATTTGTCATTTACAGAGTCGTGAACACACTTTTAAGCCCCTACCTTACAGATGTCAAGATAAGTCCATAAATCATAAATCTTTATTGTTATTGGTTACATGTAAATAATACAGGTGTTAAAGAAAGGTTGATCATTGTAACCTGCCGATTAGGCGTACAATATAAAATTAACACTACAGATTAAAATAATAAATTAATTTCAAATTAATACAAAACAAAATGACTACATAATAATATTGTTTTTCCATATTGTCTATTCCCTATAAACGCATTCAGGCATACACGCAGTGCGTTTTTTGGATTTTAAGACATCTCGTGTATACAAGACGTAATGAAATACATGGTCGCCAACCTAATTTCAAACTTCATTTCTAATGAATCGTAAATCCTAGAGGAGCTTTCTTTTTTAAAGTTGACGTCTCCCGCCCGACCTTGATGATTAATAAAAATGTGTTTGACTAAGAATATTTCTCAAATTTACGATTTTATTTGAAAATAAGTGTGTGGTCGTAGAAAAAGTATTGTATGTAACAATGTTTAACTGAGTCAAAAAGTGCTAGTGGCGTCTTTAATAACAATTTTCGGCTTCGCCTCAAATTGTTGTTACCCATGCCACTCACCTTTTTTTGTTCAAGAGATTAAACAAGGATTACATAAAATACTATTTCGAGTGGTCTAGGGTGTCAAATAATCGCCAGTGGAACCATTACCATTCTATACAAAGAGGTAACTAAAATAATTTAAATAAAATTACGAGAGGCCCCTTAACACGAAATCAGCCGGTAACGAAACAACACACAAAAACTCTGTGTTCAAGGCTATCATAGCTCTTTGTTCTCAGTGGCCATTGACTGGTCTATAGCATGACTATCGAAATGATTTCTTCTAATAGTAAAACGTAATAAGTCTCAAACTTGCCAATAGCCTCCTGCCGCCCAGAGGCCTATTAAAAGGTCTCCTCTAACAAATGAAATCCTATTCTATTTCCTGCACTATTAATACAAAAATCACTGGTAATTATTATTTATTGAGATTAATTAAGATTTATTGAGGATGATGACTGTAGTTAAAATAAATTATTTAACATTATGCACGACATAATACACGAAGAAATTATTACTAAGACGTAGATTGCAGTATTTTTTGTACAGAACTTCTATTTAATTGAAAAGAACTTAAAAGAGTAGGTCATTTGGCAGTACTCAAACGTGACGTCACTTTTGAGTATTTCATATAAAATTCCCTAGTGGTGATCGTTTTGACAGTTCTAAAAAGATGCTTATTTGACTTGCCAGTCATCATGCCTATTCAATTCGAACTTTAAGCATTTATATTAGTTTAAAAAATAAGATCCGTTATTTATTCCTAAATATTTTAATTTCAAGTACCTAGCCTAATCTCTAATAACAATAATAACAATTTTCATTCATAAAAGGTCAGATTACAGTACGGTACAGTCGGATTTGATTTATAAGTACAGTCAAAGGCAAAATAAGGTGTACCTACCTATATAATAATGCTCAAAAATATGTCCCAGTGCACTCCTCCTGAGTCCTAGTGACATCACCTACTTCAACCGAATTTTAACTTTCACACTATATCTAGTCAAAATGTTATAAATTACATATATGACATAGGGCCTCACGAGGTTAATGCTGTGTAATAGAACTAGTAAGAACGTCGTAACATATTTATAAAATGATTCTTTCGATACATATTTTTACACTTAACTGTATGCTTAGCACATGATTGGTATGTCAGTATGTCGCCGCGAGATAGATTTTCCATCTTTTACTAACTATATACATGTATGAATAAAAGAAAAGAGGGATGGATAGTCTATCACGCGGCGACATATTTTCGCACTAATCCTGTGCTAAGCCTACTGTACTCTATCCGTAGGTAATACCAATATGTGAGAAAGGCGTAAGGTATATGTGAGAAAAGCCTATAACTTCATATATAGTATATGAATAGTCGATGGTAGACAATGAAAGTGACGGTTTCTTTTAGTTATTTTAGTTTTATATTACTTTGCGGCGGCACCGGATGAGAACTTCTGTTTATTTTTAATCAGTTCGCATTGTTCTAAGATGAGAAACTGGTCAAAAACAACAAAGGAAGTTCTAGTGAGTAAAAATATCATAAACGAGCATCATGATGAAAGGACATAACTAAGTAGCAAGACTAGCAAGGGATTTTGAAATAAGAAATATCTGACACTTGAGGTTGTTACATAAATGAAATTTTTTTGCGACTTATTGGGTTTGACCATACAACCCTAGGTTAGTTCTTATCTCGTAAATATGGTATAATTGTATAGATTCCAGGAGTAGTAATAAAATTATACTCGGATGAAGACGAGGGCGACAGCGAATTTATATAAATTAGAATGGATCGCTAAATAGGTCCTTTTAAAAAATATTACACGTACGCACGCCCTAATAAAAACGAAGTCACGAACGATAGACCGATTGTTCTAATAGTTTATTTCAAATGTATCTTGAAGTGCAGGGAAGGTTTTAATAAGGAGAAGTCATCAGTAGTTGAAATTATTCCATGTCTGTCAGATCAGCTAGTATAAAAGGGGGATTTATTAAACTTTGACAACTAAAACTTTAAATATTATTATTTTTTTTGGGGGGAAAATCATTTATTAACAAAAATATAGTAACAAAGGATAAATTAATTGTTATCACGCAAGCACTGATGGAGATATTAGGTACTCTAGTCAGGTAGAGGAAAGATTGGGTAGGGCTGCGCCATCTTTTAGGCCAAAGAGGTTTTTGAAGGAGTTAAATTTGTGGCGCGTACCCCGAATACACATGCTTGTAGCACGGAGCAGTATAAAATAACTATTTGGGAAACCGTGACCAGGTAGTTTGGTCTATACACGATTTTAGTGATACGCAAAAACGTATACAAATATTTTGCCGTAACAACTACGCAGATATCGATCCAGTGCGTCGTTTGCGCATGTCGAATGTTCACCTTACA
>JALPQI010027042.1:0-13251 GCA_025490895.1 Thaumatotibia leucotreta
CGAAATTCCGAATTCATATTGCTGTCACAATGAACTTCAGTATATATTGCACTGAAGCTAATTGAGACAGGGAGATTAATTCGGGCGTTTCCGTGAAAAGCCGAAGAGAAAGGATTTTGCACTAGATCTGTACCGTGGAACTAGATCTACTTCTCTTAGAACGTATCTTAATATTATTTTTAGTACAGATGGTGTACTTTTTAGGCTCTAGTGCGAGAAGTGGGTCATTTTACGTCAGGTCCAAAACTTCGGAGGGCCATCTGTACTAAACAACGTCGTACGAGACGCGTGCAAAAACGAAATCCGTAACTCGTGTCGATTTAAAACATCGCCACACATATCGAATTTCATGTTTTTCGCACTTGTGTCGTAATGTACTATTTTCTATGTATTTTTAATTCGAAATATCGTGTCGTACCAAAAAAGGATAAATTGTAGTTTTAAAAATAAATATATTCAAAAAATTAAAAAAAAAAAGGATTCGTTTCTCCTAACTATGATGTTATACAGGACGTAGCGGCGCGAGGGCTGGACATTCTGAGGGTTGACCTCGTGCTGCAGTACTGCGCGCCTGCCTCCGCCACCGACTACGTACACAGGTATGTTGTGACAAGTTTAGAGGAGCTTTTATAAGGTTCCGTAGCCAAAATGGCTAAATCGGACCCTTTATTAAATTGACGAGTACTTTGTAAAAGATTCTCTATACCAAACTATTACAAAAAACAATATGAAAATGAAAAATCTTGCTTTTAACCTTTCTACCCTCAGCCAACGTGATTTTACAGTCCTACAGTCTTTTATATACTTTTTCACGTCTCATGCTCAAAAAGGGCACCATTATGTCGTGCGTAGACGACATAAAATCGCATTTTATGGTCTAGACTCTAGACCTTAGCCTTAGAAAAAAAAATACTTCTATGCTCTAGACTCTAGAGCATAGAAGTATTTTTTTTTCTAAGGCTAAGGTAATCGGTCCCAACAGCCAAACAGTTAAAACATTGCACAATTTTATTGAGCAATAAAATAGCATAGCTGACAAAATTTGTTATATTATTTTATTTATATTAAGTACAATATTAGAATTATGTATTTTCTGTTATTAAATTTAGTATATCACATTAAATAAATATCGATCGAAAATAAGTGTGTGGTCGTAGAAAAAGTATTGTATGCAACATTAACTGAGTCAAAAAATGCTCTTGGCGTCTTTAATAACTATTTTCGGCTTCGCCTCAAATTGTTACCCACGATCACTTTTTTTGACTTCTCTTAAACAAGGGTTGCATAAAATACTATAATTTCAATATAGCTTATATTTGTGTACCTAAAGGGTCGGGCGTACGGGGCGAGCGTCCAACGTGGGAGAAGCGGTAATGTTCCTGCTGCCGAGCGAAACAGAGTTCATGCGACACCTCGAACAAAAACGCATCAGGTAAGGAACTGTTCATTTCTTAATACGTCACTACTTACTTAATGGCGAATTGTGAAATCAAAGAAGCCGTTTATTGCTATGAAACCCACGTAGTAAAAATTTGTTATTTATGAACCTAGCCGGTTTTCTAATTAACGACGAAAATAATTTTGCCCAATATTACTACCCAACGTACTTATCACAATGTCTTATTTCACCGAAAGACCAGTTGCCAACTGTACAATTTTGCTAATCTCATATTCAACCTAACTTGACATGGCAAGTGAATATTGAAAAATAAATATTTGGAAAATTTCGGTATGCCGCCAAAAAGTTGGATGGCAAGTCATATTCGGCATAATGGAATAGGGATGATGACTGTAGTTAAAACAAATTATTTATCATTATTCATTATGCACGACATAATACACGAAGAAATTATAACTAACATGTAGATTGCAGTAATTTTTGTACAAAACTTCTATTTAATAAATTGAAAAGAACTTAAAAGAGTAGGTCGTTTGGCAGTACTCAAACGTGACGTCACTTTTGAGTATTTCATATAAAATTCCATAGTGGTGATCGTTTTGACTGTTCGAAAAAATATGCTGTTTTGACTTGCCAGTCATCATGCCTATTCTGAGTTTCATGCATATAATCCTCCATACGATATGGTGCTTAAACCTTTGACATTCCAATGAGTAGGTACATATTAATCGGATCTTTTGTTGATCAGACTGACTCAACGCAACGAGAAAACATGCCTGGAGCCGCTGCTGACGATAGTCCCGGGTGCGGCGAACGCGAATCGCGCCGCCATTGCAGTGCAAGCGCGGTTGGAGCAGACCGCACACACTGATAAATCCTGGCTTCTCAGGGCTAGTCGAGGTAAGCTCAGGAAGGACACGTTATAGTTAGGGATGTAACGGAGTTCTGCTTCCGCTTCTGTTTCTGCGGAACTTCCGTTTTGTTTTACACATCCGCTTCTGTTCTGGTTCTGTTATTTTTAAAACAGAAGTCATAGCGTATGTCGGAGCCTAGCGCGACGGTGGAACATGAACGGCGTACATCCAAAACCAAAGGGCTTATACCTGTCATTCGCACATCATACATCTCGTCTACTTAGCTCTCACTCGAGCTCCGCTTCTGGTTCCGGTTCTGTTTTCGGTTCCGCTTCCGCTTCTGCTTCCGTTAAACTAAATTCAAAACTTCTGCTTCTGCTTCCGCTTCCGTTAAAACACTTCCGTTACATCCCTGGTTATAGTACTTGTAAATTAAACGTACAGTATGGGCACACCCTGCCTCCCACTGAAAGTGCGGCTCCCCTGCTCCGGTGACCGCACAGGTAACCTGTAGGCTTAGATCCCTCTTTTATTCATATGGTTAGTAAAAGATGGAAAATCTATCTTGCGGCGACATACTGACATCAATCATGTGCTAAGCATACTGGCATGTTTTATCTCATACTCACATACATCGAATCTTTCTCTCTGTCACATAATTTACATATTCGAGCGATACCGAGGTGAAATTATAGATGCCTATTTTTGATGTTTTTGGTAGGCCTGCTTGTCGACCCGAAACGTATTTGTTAGAAGTGTTAGGCACTGGTCTCACCGCGAACTACTAAGCTATGAACTATCAGCTATAAACACGAACAAAAGATACGCACTCCCGTGTAAATAAAAGAGACACGGCCTATATTCGCCCAGCTATCAGCTAGTACCCCCGGGCGAGTGTCGTGTTTATAGTCGATAGTTCATAGCTTAGTAGCTCTCGGTGAGACCAGTGCCTTAGAGCCACAGACAACATAACCTAAAGACGTAGCTTTAGACAATTATTTCATTTAAACCGATGCTGCCAAAAATGCTGAGGTGCGGGCGGCGTAACATGTGCTAACTGTGTTGCGATTCGTCGTTTCAAGGTCAATGAGGTGTAAAACAAAAATGTCCGCCGGTCGCTAGTGATTTCCGAATGTCGATAAAAGTATCGATGGTTACAATGTCTATCGCTTTCACAATTCGATATTTGTCAGTGACTTACCGACAAAACCGTGAATCCATATCCGTACTAATGCATACCATAAATGCGAAAGTATGTCTGTCAGTTTACTGAGTCTACACGCATAAATCACTGAACCAATTGAGATGAAATTTTGAATGGAGATTATTTAAGACCCGGGAAAGGACATACGATATTACATTCATCATCATCATTATCATCATCATCATCCCCGCAGATGTAGATATATTATGATACTAGCTTCTACCCGCAACTTCTGGTGTGACAAATAAAATGCATTTTATATAAAAAAATATTTGTACTGTCTGTCTGCTGTGTCTTCATCTACACATTTAAACCGGTTTAGATGAAATTTGGAATGGAGATAGTTTAAGACCCGGGAAAGGACAAAGGATAGTTATTTTATCATCATCATCCACGCAGACAAAGTTGCGATCAAATATTAATATCACAATATATCTTTTCTTAGATAATAAATAGAATAATTTTATAAAATATACTTTTATTTGTACAATCGTTAACTCGTAGTTACAAACAAAAAACTACCATTAAAATACGTTCTATATCAAATTCGTCTATTATTCGTTTTTGTTAATTTGAAATATTCCGGTTTAAAGTGTCGAGAACATATCACACTGCTAGGAGCAGGAAACCAATCATGTGACCGTTTTGTAACATTCATCCATATTTCTTTCATGTTTGGGCATTTAGAGAAGATACACAATATTATTTAACATAATAGTATTATTGAAAATTATGCTTCTACACTTTACACTAAACCAGAATTTATTTGAGGATAATTGAATATAATCGTAATATGTTATCGATAGTAAACAGACTGCCGGTATAGACATCACTAGTTCGGATACGGAGACTCCACCGCAGAGTCTGTTGCTGGGTACGATTGAGAATAAAGATTTTAATTTATCTTTAGTTACCTTATCGATAGTAAACAAACATACTCTACGGTCATCCCTAGTTCAGACGGCCTACCTGCTCGTTACGCTAGACAAGGAGGGAGTTATACTTCGTGCAAAGTATTAGAAAGAGACTGTAAAAAGACATCAACGAGTGCACTAGATTTTATGCTTAAACTATTTTTAATTTTAATTGAAATTTATAAAAAATTGCTCACTTGTGCGACGAAATACCATCTTTTTGCACACTAGATGTTTTTGTATTGTTGCTACACAATTTCACGCAACAGTAATGCATTTTGCATGATGTAAATCACGTTAAAACTTTCGTAATTATCTCATGAACGCCGGCCGCAGACTGAAGTTAGAAATGGAGGCGTGGCTCTAATATGGAGTGAATTCACCGTATGCGTGACAGAGGGGGTCGCCCGGCTATGCTACGTCTTGAGGTTATGTTGTCTGTGCTTAGAGCTGATTTTTCGTGGCACGTAGGTGGGCATTTTCATTTCTAGGGACACTCAATTAGCTTTACTCTCACAAAAAAGTTAAATTCGTAGTCAGTTTTGTAACGACAATTAAGCATTACATATTAACAAAAATATTTTTTTATCATTTACTTACTCCAGAAAGAATACGCGTTTATGCAATATAAAAACATGGATAAAGTGGATTTACGTAAATATTTCATGCTTAATTGTCGTTACAAAACTGACTCGAAGTTAACTTTTTGTGAGATTAACCTAATTGGGTGTCCCTAGAAGTGAAAATGCCCATTAGGTTAACAATTAACTGAATTATGATAAGTTGAGTCCCTCAACTTTTCTAAAAGTTAACTTGAACGTTAATTCGTTAATCAAAATGTTCATCATCATCATCATCATTTCAGCCATTTATCGCCCACTGCTGAGCATAGGCCTCTCATCTAGTACGCCAGTCATCTCGGTCCTGAGCCAATGTTAATTTCGTTAATTAACGGATTAAAGAGTGAATGCCCAGCTCTGGTAATAGGAGAGTTCTATTAAAGGCTGAGCCGTGTGGTGACGACAGTAAGAATACATTTGTCACCACCCCAACTCCTCCTGCGGGTGTCGTAAGAGTCGACTAAGGGATTGAAGTGTCACTGACCACTATTTGATAAAAGATTGATGATGGGCAGCAGCGTCATCATAGTGGACACATTACTGCGATCGTCAATCCGCTTGCCCAGCGTGGCGATTATGGGCATTTACCGCCTAATGCGTTTATACGCATAGTTAATTGGAGAGGCCTACGTTCAGTAGTGGACTATCATAGGCTGATGCTGATTAAGGGCTGATGATGTGATATCCCCTCCAGCCTACACGACCTGGGTCCGTTTCTACTCCGGCTACCCGCGCGAGGTCCGCGAGTTCCTCGACGCCAAACAGCTACATCTCGGCCACGCGGCCAAGGCGTTCGCCCTCCGCGACACGCCGGCCGCACTAGCTAAGCGCGCCAAGTACGACCCGGACCTGAAGAGGGAGCGGCCGGCGAACAAGCTCACTGTTCACGATGAAGAAGAGAGGAAGAGGCCTGGGTGAGTGCTTTTTTATACCCAGCCGTGAGGGTGCGGCTACAGGGTGCGGCTCCACTGAGGCGGAGAGGAGCGGAGATGTGCAAAATTGACCAATTACATTCTTCAAATTCAAAATTCGAAACACTGATGCGGTCTCATTGGCCGATTTGGCAATTTCCGCTCCTCTCCGCCTCAGTGGAGCCGCACGCTCACTGACATAGAGTGGAGCGGTGCTGTGCAAAATTGACCAATTACATTCTTTAAATTCGAATTCGAAACTGTGATGCGCTCTCATTGGCTGAGCTCCCACAGCTCCGCTCCGCTCCGCGTCAGTGGAGTCGCACCCTGAATCTGCGAAACCGTCGCGTTGCTACAAGTAACTAGGTATAGTTAGTTTGAAGCGGATGCTAACCATAATGCGGTGTTCGACTATGGCACGCTACTTATTGTTTCCAGGAAACGGACATCCACGTATTTTTGGAAGTGGCTGCATCTTTTGGTTCCATTTTCGGTCGTCAGATACAGCACCCGTTTCTCTATAGGACAACCAAAACCAACCTCAAATAATTCAGCCACTTCCAAAAAAACCTGACCAGATGAATGAGATGTCCGTTTACACTCCGAGAAATGTCCGAACCTTTGTATCCTTGGATGAAAATGCCAATCGCTATTGCTCAATCGTGAATCGTAAAAGAAAGGAAGCTGTCTTTGTCGCACAAATAAAGAAGAATGACAATGTGAAAACTATGATACGCTACTTAGCGTTAGCGATTGGCAACTTGGCGTGCTTCTGTGGTGAATTTAAATCCACAAGACTGCTACGACAATTACCAATTCTTTTGTATGGTGTTACTTTAAATAAATTTAAGCGTTCGCATATCTATTTATAATGATATGTCCAACATACGGAATCTTAACTTTGATGTATTAATTTAAACACATAAATAATTGTTATGTAACACAATGTACATTTAATGTTACAGTTTAGTGGATTTACCCTGTATCTATCATATCCGATTATACGGTGTATCGAACATAAGGTGGTATTGTAGACAACAGAGAAACATAACTAAGGGCCAATCGATTTCTATTGATAGCACGTTACCAGGAAATGATTATGAAATGTCTTTGTTTCAAGATTTAGGTATTATTTTCACCGCCTACAGCTTATTTAGTAACTTCGGATGCTGACTGAATTGATATGATCGAAACGCTGTTATATCTTGAGATTATGAATTTAATTACGTTTATTCCGTATTCTAAATTAATTGTAAAATATAGGTATTTTCAATATTGAAGATCTTTCGTGACGGAAATTGCAGAAACTGAGTATTTTTTTCATTTCTTTTTATGTTATTTATGTTAGAAGTAGGTGGTTTTATTAGTTTGTCCTATATTTGTAGGATGTTACTATTCCGTTATTATAATACGAGTACGACTTCAAATAATAGTACATTACTATAGAGGACGGGAAACGAAGGGTTACAGGCCAAGTAGATATATCTGGCCGAAGGAACTGAGGCCAGATAGGAATACGCGACCTGTAACCCTGTTTCTCGCCGAGATTTGTATAGTGCTTTTCTCAAACTTGCCATGAAATGAAACGAACTGATTTCGCCGAACCATACTATTTCATTTGTAAATATACCAATAGTACAGTATCGTAAAACATTAAAAAAAAACATTCGCGCTTAACTTTTTTTTTAATCTGTTTGAGGTATCCTTTTACCTGGTGGTATAGACATTAGTTTTTAGGTTATTTTTTTTTCTGTGGCTGAATGTCAAGACATGGTGTCACAATTTGACGTTTCAAAACAAAAGACAGTTTGTTTGCAGTCCTAGGTGTGACATAAATACATGCAATCTCTTTACATATCATCTTAGCATATGCCACCGGATACATAGTATTTCCGGGTTTAATTTAAAGTAAGTAACATCGACATTCCGTAGCAAGTTTGAGAAAACGTAGATTACAGGTAAATTCACTAAAGATGGCACGAATGGAATGAATGAAATGAATGACATCTATCGTTGTGTGTATGCGGTACCTGTACCTACTGAAATATAGATCCATTCGTGACAGCTTTCGTGAATTTACTTGTACATAGAATATATTTAGTCATATGTTGGAGTAATATTCCGTTTTCATAAACGTTGAATTCGTTGTATGGATCAGTGTTTGTACGAGGCATGTTATTCCAGGTTTCCGAAGGCCAAGGCGGGGTTGAGTGGCAGGATAGTGAACAAGCAGAGCTCCATGCACACCGCCAGCGAGTTCGACAGCGGCCTGCCCCCGCTGGAGCAGCGCAAGAAACAAAAAAACAAGAAATGACACCCGTCCACCTCTGGCGAACACCCGCCATTCAAATACCAACTCTCTGTCAAAATCTTCCGACTGCGCTGAATGGACCAAGGATACGTTATTGCCCATGTATGTAATCCTAACCCATGTATACTAAATGTAATGTAAAATAAAATCTATACTCCAACAAGTCATTCTTATTCCTCCCCGTGTGATCGACTTTTAGGTTTATTTTTAAGGACTAATGAAAGATGGACTCCGGCCAAAATTCTAATCGCGACTCGAGTTAATGGAAGCGGTCGACGGCTACCGTTTTCATATTTCTGACTCGCGAGTGACTCGAATGAAAAATGATTTTAAACCATTACTGTGCCCCGTCCGGCCTTTTGATATTTAAATTTTTTTCAAGCGGCTATCATTATGGCGGGATGATTTGCGAATTTCGCCCCAGCTCGTGGTTTTTGTCGGAGTCTGAACGAGTTTTTTGTCGCTCTCATTTAGGATGTTTTTATTGCTTCATAATGACAAATTAAAAGAGTATTGTGAGGCGCTTTCATGCGGTAATCTGTTGCCTTTTCGAGGTTGAAGGGCGTTTTACGCGTATCCGTGTTTCGGGTGAGCTAACTCGAAGAGCCCAGAACCGGATTACTGCTATTTTTAATAAGTCAATCTAATTGTATTCAAATAACGTTCGTCGGCAACAAACAAAGTGTTCAAAAGCAAAAAGTGAATAGGCAAGGCATGCATAATGTCATAATAAGTGGTAGTTTAGAGCGAGCGGAGAGATTCTTTATTGTCTGTCTATCGGCGGCGGGAAACAGTAAACTATCGATAATGTAGCGTTTTGTGACCGCTATAGTTGTGTGGCGCGACTTCGCGCGTCATTAAGCGCCACATTTGCATGCGCCGCGCCAAACCTCGTGAAAATGCCTTTTCATTAGCATCAGCTTCTGAAAAATCGATTACGAAGCTCTTTATACGATTTCGTAATTGGAATCGCGCAGTTTTCCTGTTGTGTAAATAATGTGCGTCATGGCATAGATTATTTCGGACGCAATATACGTAGCATTTGATTGACATAGATAAATAAACGGTACAAAAAGTATTCAATAGCCTAATCTAGTAGCGGTGCGAGGTACAATGGGTGTTAAGATTAATTTTCGCTCATAATTCGCTATCGGGCCGAGTATTTGATTGATGTGCCAGGAAATGTATCATATTAAATAAATTTATGTCGACATAGTAGCTGCTTTCACGGCGTAGAATTCTTTTGAAAGAGTCGGTGAGTCGATTCGGTAGTACAATAAGCGCTCACCGCGTCGGTGGCCGTAAGAGATCAGTGTGGGTGCAGCACTGCTTTTGTACCTTCCTTTTACATTACTCTTTGAGAATGGGTTCCTACTCATTTTTTTGTTTGTCTACACGACTATATCTGTACAAATAGGTAGGTAGTAGTAGTAGATTGACACAAGTCGAAGTAGACCAGACTCACCAGGCCACAAGCATTAAACATTGCGTTGCAATTGAAAGTTGCATTTTACCTTAAATTCTTATTTTTATGTATAGGTAGATCTGTCCGCTCTGTATACCTATCACGCCCAATAATCAAAATTGTTTCCAAACGGCTAAACATAAAACGTCCTCTAGGAGTCGAGCATGTCAGGCATCATGTTTCAGCTCTACGCGAAGCAGTTGGTCTGTGGCCAAACGCGCCGCGTCACGACGCACCGAATTATCACCACAATGCGCCCTTGATACCGAATATTCCATATAAATATTGAGCTAATCGCCCTTTCAATGGAGCGGGCCGCTTTTTATTAATAATTGATCGCGGAGCGACGAGTCATGCGCCGGATGCCTACACACCCTGGAACTGCTGTCTGTATCGCGCATCTCGTCGAGTCCTGTTTTCTTCAATATAGGCTGTATTATTGGAAGATAAAGCTTATATTTGATAGAAAAGTATTAGTAGGATACGAGCACGCGAAGGTTACCACTTCATATTGTGTAGATACTGTAGATGAACATATTTTTTGCTGTAACACAACTCATTAATGAGCGCGCACATGACGCTGGGGCATGCCACCTCAAACTAACGAATTTCCAAATAGTTTAATGTTCGCGAAACTAATTATTGTGTGTTGTGGTGCGTTTTATTGATGGCGCTCGAAATAATTTAGTGACAGCCCTAAGTGGATTTTTTTCTCGATTTCGGCTTTCGTTGTTTGTGTACCTAACCCGATCTTACCAATTACTCTTCCGTTTTTGTCTCTAGTCTATTAAACAGCACCACTTTCTTATAAACACTATTGTTGTAATATTTAATTAATTTAATGATCTATAAGCATGTTACGGTATGTGCATTATAGGCAGTGATCGGATTAGGTAGTGCCATTTCGGGTGAATGACCTTAAACATTATACTTAACATGGATAAGCCTCGGGATCCTGGGACTTATGTTTTTACAGAACATTTTCTTGTTATGTCATAAATTGAAGAAACATGAAAAAAAAACCGGCCAAGTGCGAGTCGGACTCGCGCGCGAAGGGTTCCGTACCATTATCATTAAAAAAATACAGTTAAATCAACCTATCTCAAAAACAGCGGTCCATACAACACATATTAGTTATATAGTTTATTTTCATCACACTTGCTGTCTAAGCGCGCCATTGCTTGCGTGCGTAGCGGGAGTAATAGAAAAGTGATATTCCCTAGGGAGTAATAGAAATGTTAGTACGTCGTTTTTATAATATTATGTCTTAAAACTTAATTTTTTGTCGGCAAGTGTGATGAAAAACATTGTATGCATCACGGTAGGTAAGCGGAATACTAACTCGAGTCATAAAAGCCCTCCGCCTAACGGCGTCGGGCTTCTAACACTCTCGTTAGTAATTCCGTACTTACCTCCCTTGATGCACAATGTACTAATAACTAATATGTGTTGTATGGACATAGCATATATAGTTTCCGAGTAAATCGGCTGTGACAGACGGACAGACGGACATGACGAATCTATAAGGGTTCCGTTTTTGCTATTTTGGCTACGGAACCCTAATAAAAGGATTTTGTAATTGTGAATACATCTTTTATTTCATGTTTTTATAGCTGCTACTAACAGTAGTAGTAGTAGGAGCAAAACAATTATTAAAGAAAACTCTGTGACTGTTCTACTTTAGACCACCAGAACCTTAGTCCAGTTAGAACGAAATCAAAGTCCAGTGAGATCGGCCAAAAGAGTCCCAATAAGAGCGTCTCAGAGTCTGGTAAAGAAGTAAAAATGATTGATTAAACCAATCATTTCATACGAGTGTGAAATTAACAACTAGAAAAACATTAATAAAGGCACACATATGACAAAATTAGCTTTTGTGGAAAAATACCCTTAAAACCATGTTCGAGAAGTAAAATTAGACTAATTTTTATCAATATCGAACTGAAAGTAAACAAAATAACTATAAAATTATAAATTTTCGAACAAAAATTTTACTTTTCATATTAAATGTCGGGCTTAGAAGTTATGTCCACACTAAGATAACGTACCGAAGTCCCGCGAAATGGCACTACCTAATCCGATCACTGATTATAGGGCACTTATTATTAAGAAATTATAACCAACCTTGTAACTGGTGTGTTACCTAAATGAAAGCATTTCAGTTTCTTATGTCAAACCAAAACATGGATTTAAAATATTTTCGTGACTACTATAAGTAATAAATTTAGAATAGTTAGGAAATAAAGTCATATTTCACTCAAAAATTAAGAAAGGTATCTCTGAAAGAAGATCTCATGAATGAAAATAAGATGCCTATGTCTGAAAACAATCGAATTCATTCGTTTCAGTTTCACGTACATACCTATAGGTGAAAAGGTAATAAAGTAGGTATATTGCTATGGGTAACATTTGAGTTTCTACCTGTTTCATTATACCATACGCAGAGATCTGACAAATGGGCGTCATTGTTCGCTTTAATATGAACATAACTCCAAAGTTGATTGAATAATGTTATTAATTATTTAACCATTTTCAGAAAATTACCTTCTTGACACCTACCTAAAAGCTTTGAAATCAAATTTCGAGATTATTCGATTAATTATTGATTTAATCTACTTTGGACGCATATCCACATTATTACGAACAATAACGCACATTTGTCCGATCTCTGATCATAAGTATGAAACGAGGATTTCGCAAGCAGTAGGTATACAAACATACACGCTCACACATAGTAACTAATCGCGTTATCGCGTCTTTTGCTTTCATAAGAGCTTATTTAGTTACTTACAGATCGGATTACCATTTGCAACTGGAGCCATCGATCTTTCGATTACCTGCGGACACCTAAAGTAACCGTATAAATTATATTTACTGGCTAATCGACTCGGAAACTTCATTTACATAATCCTCCTGTTCTAGCATCTTATTATGATTACGCAACGCATACGTGTCGTCACTTTCATTGGAAATATGTACTCGGTTCCGTTTATTCCACTTATTTAATTAAACATTCTCACACGTTTCATAAATACGACAGTAACTTTTAATTTTTAAGTATTACGAGTGCTCCGCTTAATGCCTGTTAGGCTAACAGTAACAGCTCCGTGAGAAGTCGGTTAAAATTGGCGTTAGCTGTGATTCAGCCTGGTTGCGGACATGTCTGCTTATTTGGCAGTTTGCAGTTTTGTGATGCGACTAAGAATAGGTAATTTAATAAATTATAATACCAATATAAATAATAGTACGTATTTATGTAATCAACATTCCCAGAAAGTATGTTTTTGATGTATAATTTTAGCAATATACTTTTCAATTAAATAAAAAAAGGTAAAAAAATGCCGGGTTAAAATTCCGCAGTCCTTTGTCAAGTTGACAATGTAGCTTATCATAATGAAATAATAATATTATAACTCAGCTGACAAAAACAGATAACATTTCGATATTATACCCGGCGATTAAAGTGGAAAAAATCCTCATCGACTAAACTTAGAATAATATCTATCATATTTATTAAAACCATTTGCGCCAGCTATTATGGATCCACCTACCAATACCATCCACAAGTAGAAT
>JALPQI010027044.1:0-18209 GCA_025490895.1 Thaumatotibia leucotreta
ACCATTGAAATTAAATAAATATTTACTTATCGTTTGAAAAGAGATTCTGATTTAGGCTATTATTGGGGACTTCAATTCATATTTTTATCTAGCACATTTTCCGTAGGTTTTGTAATTTTACCTATAAAAATCGTTTATCTGATTTCCTGCACCAACATAAATAAGTACTTATTATTTGTAGATAACGCAATCATGTGAGTGATCAATGCTAATCACTAATACAATGACCATTCAAAAATTTATCCGATTGTTTAATACGCAACAAAAATGTAGATAACGAACTAGGTAAGTAGATTTGTAATTAATAAATAATTATGATAGGCTCTTAAAAATAAGGGGCCAATGTCAAAATGCGATTTACATATTATTGAATAATCTGTTAAAATATTATCGAACCGGGTTACTCACATATTTAAGTCGAAGATTGCTCGACATGTTTCGACCCATTAAGAGGTCATCCTCGTCCGGAGCACTCTCGGTCAAAGCCTGACGCGTAGTTCGTCGTTGCCCTGCTAGAACGGGTAATCGCCGCGGGCGGTGGTGGCGATGCAAGGAAAGACACCCTCAATGTTACTTTTGTTATAAAAGGAGTTGCACACAACACTCACTACTTCACTTGCTAATACAGGGCCTTCTACACTGTCCAGTGTAATACCTAAAACCGTTTTCCAACCAGGTGGAACTGACTAACCACAATCACGATTAAAATTCGGATGGCGACATATTTCGATAGCTTAATAAAAAAGTTTATAGTGTCGCGTAAAACACGGGAAACTATCAAAAGTATTAATGATCAAATTAGTTAATGGATTTGTTTCGATGCTGCTAAGTCTTTAACTCTGGTATTTCACCAGAACTGTTTATCAATCACCAACAATAAAGAAATATATATGAATTTCCTTGCATGTAAATAATGGTAGGTAGTATTTGTTTTACAAGAGAGCAAAAGTTACTGTTTATCCCTCGGGCTAATATGAAGACTCAAACTTGGGGACTTAAGTTTTGAAAAAAATGCAACCTTCAGCGAGATTCAAGGCACAAGGAGTAGGTAAACTTTGCTGCCAAGTGAAATACAATATTTTTTGCTGTACAATTTCATATGAAATTACTTCGCCGGCAAGACGATATCATTAACCCTTTCATGGGTATTGGCAACATATTTGCCGTCATATAAAAAACAAAACCAGATCAATTTATAAATATGTAAGGTTCGAAATGAATGCTTTGACAGATCTGTCAAATGTTCAAAGAGTTAAATTATCAATGTATTAGAAAAAAGGCAAAACGAGCAAAATATGGTCGTCGTATGGGACCCCCTTAAATAACTATTTTATTTTACTTTTTAGTAGAAAGTAGGTATTTGTTGTTGTAGTGGCAAGCAGCATCTATGAAAATTTCAACTGTCTAACTATGACGGTTTGCAAGATACAACCTGGTGACAGACGGAAAGATTAGACGGAGAGAGTAGACAGACATACAGCTGAGCCTTAGTATAGGGTCCCGTTTTACCTTTTAGGTCATCATCATCATCATCAGCCTATGATAGTCCACTTCTGGACGTAGGCCTCTCCTATTAACTATGCGTTTAGACGCATTAGGAGGTAAATGCCCATAATCGCCACACTGGGCAAGCGGATTGGCGATCGCAGTAATGTGTCCACTATGATGACGCTGCTGCCCATCATCAATCTTTAATCAAATAGGGTCAGTGACACTTCAATCCCTTAGTCGACTCTTACGACACCCGCAGGAGGAGTTGGGGTGGTGACAAATGTATTCTTACTGCCGTCACCACACGGCCTTTTAGGTACGGAACCTTAAATGACCAAATGCGGGTACTCCGTAAAACTCGCGCATTTTTATGACGACAGTTAGTCGTTTTCCGGGATCACGGTGCAGTGCCATAAATGCCATAATGCCGTACTTGAAACGGTTCGTTAATTGCTAACACTTATTAATTTGTTGGGTAATGTTGATCGGCATAACTGTCAAGTATGATTGATGCAACCAGAAATAATCACTAAGGTATTCACTTTAAACAATAAAATTATGTGTAGACACTGTCTATAAACAATCTTGCTAATGAATACATAACTATCATAAGTTCTCTGGGAAAATTTATAAACACGTGATCTTAGTTTGGATTTATCAAAATAATAAGCACAAAGGCTGAATACATAACTATCATACGTTCTCTGGGAAAATTTATAAACACGTGATCTTAGTTTGGATTTATCAAAATAATAAGCACAAAGGCTTGTGTGTTAAAATAATACATTACGAAACAAGTGCGTAAAACATGAAATTCGAAACGAGTTACGAATTTCCTTTTTGCACGTGTCTCGTCCGACGATTTTTTAGTACAGATGGGCCTCCGAAGTTTTGGACCTGACGTAAAATGAGTCACTTCTCGCACTAGCGCATAAAAACCGGCCAAGTGCGAGTCGGACTCGCGCGCGAAGGGTACCGTACCATTATCAATTTATTATTAAAAAATACAGTTAAATCAATCTACCTCAAAAACTATAAGAGATAATTTAATCAAACCAAAAATCGTTGATAGAGTTTATTAATGTACATGACATATATTTTTTTTAGAATTTTATATCGCGTAGTTTAATAAATAGAGGGGGGGGGGGACATTTTTCAGGCTTTGAGAGCTGATATCTCGAAAACGATTTGCTTAAATAAAAATGAGATTAATAAACCTTTATATCATTTTCAAAGACCTTCTATTAATACCCCACACGCTTATATACAACTAAAAAAAAATTTCTATACCTCAGTTACATGTATGGAGGGCCCCCACCCCAATGGCTTTTTTTACAATTTCGTATCATAATCCTGTAGCGGTTCATACAACACATATCCTTACCAAATTTCGTAACTGTAGCATTTATAGTTTCCGAGTAAATCGGCTGTGACAGTCGGACAGACGGACAGACGGACATGACGAATCTATAAGGGTTCCATTTTTGCCATTTTGGCTACGGAACCCTAAAAAAGGCATCATCTGTATTAAAGAAATAGTTTTTCCTTCGGTTCTCCATTTACCATGATTTTTCCGAGAAGGGTTTAATTAAAGGCTTCGTAAAGTTTACGTTCACAGACAATACACTCCAGTAGCCGTACCATGAGATGCCGCTACCTTATTAACGTGCGTTTACTTTCTATTTATCCCGCTCTTACTCCCATATTAGTGCAAGCGAGCTGGATATAAGGCTTGTTCACGAAATAAAGTAGCCATTGCTGTATAATTCTTTTTTTTTGTATGAGACCATAATTTTGTATGGGTGGTATTACAAAGAAGGGCTCTTTGCCTATCTTCTCGGACGCTGTGGTTGATATTTGTATCAATTTCTCCATAATTATGGTTTTTTATTTAGACTTCTGGATTTAAGTAGCGATTCTTCTTATTTTACCATTTTGGGTCGTTTAGTTTCCCAATGGGTCTTAACTCAATTACAATAGCGATACTATAATAGACTGTGAATCTCGTGTCTACAATTTTTATTAACTATTTCAAGTCTAACATTGTTGAAATCGTCTCTGAAGTTCGCACTTTTTTGGGCCTGAACTTTTGCATTAAGCTTTATCTGAAGTTATTTTGATTTTGACGACTTTTGAGCGAATGATTTTGCATATTTAATTGTTAAACGTAAAACAGAAGTGTTAGAACTACATGGGACTGTTGTGTAACAGTAGGTAGAGACTGATTTTACGATGGCTACTTTTTTTTATGCTATATTTGGCAAACGAACAGACGAATCGCCTGATGGAAAGCGATTAACGTCGCCCATGGACACCCGCAACACCAGAGGCGTCGCAAATGCGTTGCCGGCCTTTAAGGTGGGAGTACGCTCTTTTCTTGAAGGTTTGAAGGTCGTATCGGTCCTTTATTTCGTGAACATGTTTTAAAGTACATGCGCGTTAATAACACCGCGGCAGCTCATGGTACGGCTACTGATAGTCGGCCAAGTTCCGCGAACATGCACGGGCTATTGTCTCCACTTATTGTTCAGGTGCACCTTTTGAGCGGCTGAAATTAATTAGCGGGCTTACTTTGTCTGGAGCCTGAGTTAACGAAGAGAATAAATCAGGGATGTAATTTTATTTTAAAATGGCGTCATGTCGTTTTTTGGGGTTCCGTAGCCAAAATGGCAAAAACGGAACCCTTATAGATTCGTCATGTCCGTCTGTCCGTCTGTCACAGCCGATTTACTCGGAAACTATAAATGCTACAGTAACGAAATTTGGTAAGGACATGTGTTATATGAACCGCTACAGGATTATGATACTAAATTGTAAAAAAAACCATTGGGGTGGGGGCCCTCCATACATGTAACTGAGGGATAGAATTTTTTTTTTTGTTGTATATAAGCGTGTGGGATATTAATAGAAAGGTCTTTGAAAATGATATGAAGGTTTATAAATCTCATGTTTATTTAAGCAAATCGTTTTCGAGATATCAGCTCTCAAAGTCTGAAAAATGTGTCCCCCCCCCCTCTATTTTTTAAACTACGCGATATAAAATTCTAAAAAAAATATATGTTATGCACATTAATAAACTCTATCAACGATTTTTGGTTTGATTAAATTATCTTCTATAGTTTTTGAGGTAGGTTGATTTAACTGTATTTTTTTATAATAAATCGATAATGGTACGGAACCCTTGGCGCGCGAGTCCGACTCGCACTTGGCCGGTTTTTTTATACATCTCATAACGCGATGAAACATGTTATCCCGTCATCCTTGTATACAGGGTGTGCAGTGTATTCAATACGGGGGCATAATTGAAATTAGTATAGGACCCAGGGTACCCATTTACATTGGTTTCCTTTGAAAATAGGAAAGCATATTTTTTCACGCAATAATACATAAATCAGGACGCAATGTTATCCTATTGTATCCACATTAATACAGGAAGGTATCTAATTGTCATATCGTGTTAGGGTTACTCATTGTGTCAAATATGTTGCGAATTGCGTATATGGCAGCTCAGTCGTACACGAATAAAAATCATTGCAGCTAATTAATAACCCAATTTATTTTGCAAGATTTCTAAAATCAAATACTATAAATATAACTGGGTAAATTATAGCCCCTTTTTAAATACACACACTGTATATAGTGTATATTTAGTCATTTTGTTACGGCTCGCTAATAGCTCTCGGTTTCGTTCGGCAACCAAACAAAATAGAATTGAGACGAATAGGAAGGTACAGTATCGGCCAATAATATATCACGTTCAGGCTTTTTTCAGCAGAACTTTTTTTTATATTTGAAAGTGATTTCCAAACTTTCCACCTTACGACTATAGTCTGGCATAGGTCTTTGTGCTAGCGATGAGAAAACTTGGCATCATGTAGTGATTTTTTCATGAAGTTTTTGTGTTTTAGGCATGGATTTCGTAGTAAAATTCACTTTTAATACTAAATCTTTTTTAGCAATATGCTGTATATTGTAATTAACAACACTTTATTGCAATGAGTCAACTGTAGCGTCTCTCCGGGAAAAACATCCTTCACCGTCTAGGCCACTCGTATTCCCGCCAGAACCAGACTCTTCAAGTCCTTCCTTGGCTGTGACGCCGGATGAAGTAAGGGAGGCGTTGGGTTCTTTTTACAATGGGTCAGCTTCGGGTTTAGATGGGTTGAGGCCGCAGCATCTTAAGGAGCTTACGTCCTCTGCGGCTGGTAGTAATGGCACCCAGCTTTTGGAATCCCTAACTAAGCTGTGTGGTTTCCTGCTGAAGGGGTCGCTCAACCCCCTGGTTAGTCCATATTTGTATGGGGCCTCCCTGTGTGCCCTTACCAAGAAGGATGGCGGTATCAGGCCTATAGCAGTGGGATGCACTGTTCGGCGTCTTACAGCAAAACTTTGCTGTCGAGCCGTCAAGGAACCGATGGCGGATTACCTGCAGCCAGTTCAGGTAGGGTTTGGGACTGCCCAAGGTTGTGAGGCAGCAATCCACGCCACTCGGGCATTTGCTTTTTCAGGTATGGTTGCGGGTGCTGTCATCCTGAAGATAGACATCTAAAACGCTTTTAATAGTGTCGAGAGAGATACTATTCTTGGTGAGGTCGCCAAAAAAGTCCCCTTGATTTACCCTTTCCTTCACCAGTGTTATCGCAATGAGAGCAATTTGCTGCATAACAACACCCTGATAGCTTCGCAAGTTGGTGCTCAGCAGGGAGATCCTCTGGGTCCCTTGATTTTTTGCTTGGCCATTCAAAGAGCGATTGCATCTCTAGATTCACCCTTAAACGTGTGGTATTTGGACGACGGAACGATTGGGGGTGATCCACGAACAGTTCTAGAAGATGTTAAGAAGCTACTACCAGCATTAAAGGGAATCGGCTTAGAGGTGAACCCGGCCAAGTGCGAGCTTTTCTCTTGCGGTGCCCAGAACGTGGAGGCGGCAGAATTTGATGCAGTGTTGCCAGGAATACGGCGCGTGCAAAAGTCAGCTTTTACTCTGTTGGGCGCTCCAATTTTTCCAGAAGGCATCAGCTCCGCCCTAGAGGAGAAGAGGTTGGCTTTGGTGAAGGCGCAGGAGCACCTAAGCAATCTTTCAGCGCACATTTCTGTCGTTCTGCTGCGGAATTGCTTTGCTATGCCAAGGATAATGTACGTCCTAAGAACATCTCCAACTTGGTTGTTTGAGGATAGTGTTGCGAAGTTCGATGACACCCTCAGAATAGCGCTAGAGTCTGTACTTAATGTACACCTGAGCCAAGGACAGTGGTGCCAGGCTGCGCTGCCAGTGCGTCACGGCGGTTTGGGGATTCGTCGGTGTCGTGAGGTAGGCGTGGTTGCTTTCCTTGCTTCGGCGCATGGGACTCTGGGACTTGTGACTCGGATATTATCTGACAATGGTCGCGATTTCCAGATTCCTTATGTTGCTGAGGCATTTATTGAATGGTCTACCATTTGCCAGGGCGATGAGCGGCCAGATAACCCTGCCAATCAACGGGGGTGGGACGACATTTTGTGTAGGAAGATCTTTGCAGGCTTATTAGGCGAGGCAGGTGGTGCGGATTTAGCGCGCTTACAGGCTGCGTCTCGGCGCGAATCGGGTGCATGGCTTCACGCCCTGCCTTCCCCACAGCTTGGCACACTGCTGGATAACGATTCCTTGTGAATAGCGGCTGCCTTGAGGTTGGGTTGCAAGGTTTGTGAGGAGCATCGGTGCATCTGTGGAGCGATGGTTGGGGAGGACGGTCACCATGGCCTTAGTTGCAAGAAGTGTGCTGGGCGTTTTCCTCGTCACCACGCTCTGAACGAGGTGATTCGTCGGGCTTTGGTGTCGGCCAATATTCCCTGCGTGTTGGAGCCTCCGGGGTTGTGCCGCACTGACGGGAAGAGGCCGGATGGTCTTACGCTTGTTCCTTGGCGGAGAGGGCGGTGCCTCTTATGGGACGCTACGTGTTGGAGTACTTTTGCTCCGTCCCATCTGAGCGGCACCATGAGATCTGCTGGGTCGGCTGCCGAGTCTGCAGCTAGGCAGAAACATGCCAAGTACTCTGTCTTAGAGCAGGCGTACGACTTCGTACCGGTTGCAGTAGAAACTGCGGGATCTTGGAGTGCGGAGGCCAAGGAGTTCGTATGGGAGTTGGGTCGGCGACTTAGAGACAGGGGGTGCGACCCTCGTTCCGGATCATACTTGGTTCAACAGATCTCCTTGGCAATACAGCGTGGCAACGCGGCCAGCGTCATGGGGACTTTTGAGCCGGCTATGGTCCGGGGTGGGCCTCGTACCTAATAGATTTAATTAGTGTAAATGATTGACAAAGCCTGTTGCGGATGACATCGTTTGTAAGAATGTGACGAGGCCTGTGGCTAAGCTGTATCTGTTTCCCCCTGACGAAACCTGTGTTGTGGATTTTCAAAGACTGTATTATTTTAATGTTTGTTGAATAAATGAATCTTATTTCTTTATTGCAATATTCAAAGTTAAAGTCAAAGTCAAATAATTGTTTATTCAAATTGGAATAGCAACAAACTCTTTTGAATCGTCTAGATATGAAAACTACTTCCGGTTCGAACCCTACACCGCTGACCCAAGAAAAACCGGTAAGAAACTTGGCGGGAATTATTTTTTCAAACAATGATGGTACATCTCACAACTAACATGCATTAAAAAAAAAACATAAAATTGATTTTAAACAAATTGAAATATAATAATAATAACAAGAGATGTAAAGTCTCTAAAAGTCACAACATTTATAAATAATAATTTATAGAGAAGTAAGGTTTCTCTCCGAATAGGTATATAATAACATTATATAATGCACGTTTGGAGATGTACAAGGTCTCCAAGCGTAAATTATCGTAATTGAATGTCATGACTTTAACAAACTAATAATTAAATCCTAAATTACTCCCACGGTGTTTTATCATTCATGTAGTCTTGTGTACTATAATAAGCTTTAGATATAAGTTTACGCTTTACAAAATTCTTAAATTTGTTGACTGAAAATTCAGTAACATTTACTGGAAGTTTATTATAAAATCTTACACAATTACCCATGAATGATTTCCTAATTTTATGGAGCCGAGTGGCGGGTACTGCGAGCTTATGTTTGTTTCTAATATTAATATTATGTATGTCACAATTTTTCCTAAAATTGATAATATGTACATGCATAATATTCTCATAAATGTATTGAGAATACAATGTCATTATATTAATGACCTTAAATTTATCTCTAAGTGAGTCTCTAGGGCTCATTTTATATATCGCTCGAATAGCCCTCTTCTGCAGAACAAAAATAGTGTTAGTCTCTGAATTGGCAGCACTGCCCCATAATAAAATGCCATACGACATAATACTATGAAATAACTAAAATATACTAACCGAGCTGTATCGACGTCAGTTAATTGACGGATCTTGCTCACTGCAAAAGCTGCAGAACTCAGTTTATTCGAGAGATTAGATATGTGAGGACCCCACTGAAGCTTAGAGTCTAGTGTTATACCAAGAAAGACTGTACTTTCAACTATTTCCAATTCCTCACCTTTCACAAATATACTAGCCTGTTGATGTTTTACGTTACTTGTAACAAATTTAATACATTTAGTTTTTTTCTCATTCAACATTAAGTTATTCATATTAAACCAGTTTACTACTTTCGAAATAGCATTGTTTACATCATTCCAAGCTTGTTGCTGTCGTTCGACTTTAAAAATAAGTGAGGTGTTGTCAGCAAACAATACTATGTCATGGTGGGTCTCTATGAGATGTGGCAAGTCATTTATGTAGATAAGGAAAAGGAAAGGCCCCAATATAGATCCCTGTGGTACACCCGTGGAGACCAATGACCCCGGCGATCGCTGTCCATTCACATCAACCCTTTGTATTCTACCGCGTAAATAAGATTCCAGTAAATTTAACGCTGATCCTTTAACTCCATAATGGTCTAACTTCCTGATCAATGTTTCATGACAAACGCAGTCGAAGGCCTTGGACAAATCACAGCAGATACCTAAAGCATCTCGTGATTCCTCCCAATTCATCATTAATCTGCGCAAAAGCACCAAAATAATATTTATGCTATCTACATGCAAACATGTGCCGCTAGCCGCTACACTCCTCTATACTCGTACACTCTCGTACAAAAAGTCACGAATATGATCTATTATTGGCCAGTACCTACGTAGGTAAATACTACTTTTTCGAAAGCCACTACTATACGGAAACTAGGCCTGGTTTGGATATAGGTACTAGTTTTGCGAAAGCGGCTGCCGTCTAACCTAGGAAGGTTAGACGGCAGCCGCTTCGCAGTTCTTCGCAGTTCGCACACCCAGGCGGAAATTTATGTTAGATTAATGTTCGGTTTTCTCACAATGTATTTCTTCACTGAAAAGCGATTGGTGAATCTATAGGCTTATAAATTCAAGTGGCCTGAGTAACCGACTAACTCAGTGCCTCTAGTGAATAGAGGCATAACTCAAAAACGGCACTTTTCAAGAGAGACAAAAAACCTTAAAACGTTGTCTAGATAACGCTAGTGTTCATGAATTGAGCTTGTAAAACTTTATTATACAAGCGATGGGTTCGGGCTTTGTGTTTGATACCAAAAAAATATTATGTCTACCTTATAAAGATGTTTTTTTCCATATTTTCTTCAACTATGCCCTTATTCACGAGTACTTAAAGACACAACTCAATTTATATTCGTAGTTTCTATTGAAGTTTTGGCATTAAAACGAGTTATGCCCTTAAGCACCACGTGCGTAAAGAAACAACACCCCTTGAGTCATAATTTTTTTTAGTATTTGTGATATGACATGACTTATGAAGCTTTTAAGTTTCTGCATAAAGAATTAATTCAGACAATATAATAAAACATCCATACGTATTGCTTAAATTCTTTAATGAAATCAAAGGTTTACCTCAAAATAGCTCAAATCAACACTTAAAAATAAACAAAAAAACAGTTTTCAATCTCAAAATATCAGTTTTTCCGATAAGGAATGAACAGTACAATGAAATGGCACCATAATCAGCCTCTTGTCTCTCTTTCTCATTACGAAAATAAAATTTAGTTATTATCATCTCTATCTTCTTCGGCGTCGTACATTAAGATATCTAAATCGGGATCTTCTTCCGCCCTTTCAGTTTCTGACGTTTTTAAATTTTTGTAGAAATCATGGCACTCACTGTCGATAAAAGGTAAGAGATCCATAAGATCTTTTTTTTTCTCGATACTTATCGGCAAGGGTGTGTCAGACATGACGGCTAAAGTCACAGGCAGATTTCTAGATTTTCCTTGCCTTTTGAAAGAGAGTTTATGGAAGCTCGTCTCGTTCCTTAAATCTTCTTTATACTGCACCAATAATTCTTCAGTTTGCGTATATCTGAACCAACTTATGTCAGGCCAATGAACTTTCTCTTTTTCGGTATTAACTTTTCGTAACACCATGGGTCCTTTCAGAAGGATTTCGAAATTATAAAACTTCTCTAAAGTCATTTCTGTCACAATGAATTGGCCTTTTTTGCCGGCAGATCGTACCATTTGGTAGTAGTCTCTTGGCAAATGTATGGCAGTTACTCTTTTTTTTGCTTTTTCGATCACAGAATGATCATAATCACATTCCATGTGTGTATGTCCAGGTACCAAAAATGTATGGTCAATAACTTCGATGTGAGGACATTGTTTCATAATGGTCAAAAACATAGCAGCAACAAAAGAGTTTTTATTTTGACCACCACAAGTATCAGAGTATAGGATGATTCTCTTTACTGTCACTGGCAAGTTTTTTATATAGTCATATAGACATGATGCTATTTGGTTACCGCCACGCTTTCCAATACCTTCATGCCACATATAGCAAGTTGCTGTTTTTAGTTTACAGTCATGAATAGTCAGATTAAATGTCCAAAGACTTCTTTTATAAAACGCCATACCAGAAGACAGCAAGGGTGTCGGAAGACATTGTTGAAGGTCAAACGTTAATACTGTAAGAGACTCATCATCCTCTGACAACTTTTTATCATTTTTCTTTTGATCATATGCTCTTGATGCCTGTTCTTGATGTTCATTTAGTTCCGTTGAAAGTGTTTCTTTATCAGCCATTGTTTTACAATATTGTATTTTGGCTTGTAACTTGTCACATTGTGTGCAAGTATCGACTTTTGGAGGTTTAAAAGACAAATTTAAGCTACGAAATATTTTTGTGTATATTGTTTTACATACACGTTCTATTTCTGGAGTGTCGGTACAATACAATGAAAACATCTTGTCTAGAGTGAGAGTACTCGGTAAAAACTTTTTTGATGTCTTATTTCTGCCGTAGTGACTTTCGTATTGCGGAAATGACATTATGTGCTTCTGTACTTTGTCCAGATCGTTATCGGACCACTTGGGTGTTGATAAAGTTCCTCTTGCGGAGTCTGGTAACATGCCTGTTTTTGAGTCTCTTTTCTTTATCGCTTGTAAGTATACAAACTTGGCAGTTTCATCAAATATGGTCATAAAACACTGTTTGCAGACTTTCTCATGCACTTCCGAGCCCCAATGAATATGATAACCAAATGAACACAATCTGTTCTTTACAGGTTTCACTTTGCAGACTTTTTTTTCTTCAACTGTAATCAGTGACCCTATGTATTGAACTCTTTTGTCATATGACCCTAAATGC
Source organism: Thaumatotibia leucotreta (assembly GCA_025490895.1). NCBI lineage: Eukaryota > Metazoa > Arthropoda > Insecta > Lepidoptera > Tortricidae > Thaumatotibia > Thaumatotibia leucotreta. Next base: position 12,148 of record JALPQI010027044.1, read on the forward strand.
CAATATCTTTCAAATAAATCTTTTCTCACTTGCTCCGGTATTTTGCTTCTACAATTATATCTACAAATGCTCAGTTCTTTCATTTGCCTTGCCGGACGATCTTTCCCGTAGGAATTATATGCCTGCCCAGTGTTTCTACAATTCTTATTTTCTTGTTTCTTACTTCTGGTAATTTTTTTGCTAGATCTTGGCTTGGGTTGAGTCGTTCTATTGACAATTTCTCTTAAAGTTACACTATTACTTACGGGTTCTGCTTCATTGCCGTTAGCAGGGTCATCGACGTCATCGGCGTCAGATTCTGCTACATAGGCTGTTCTTGTAGGAGGTGTCCAAGTAACGTCAGCAACACTATCATCGCTATCGAAGTCATCATTCGTAATATTATTTTGAATATTTGATGTTGTTGGTTCTTGATGGTCATTCTGAAAAATCAAAAACAATATGTCACAGAATTGACGTATAGAAACTCCAATTATGTAATTGGAATTAGCAAGATGTTACGTGACAAAAATTAAGTAAAACAAAACAAAGTACTAAAATACTTACTTGTTGCGAGGTATTTTGTTCTGGAAAACCGATTGACATAGCACCCTCATTGAAAACTATTTCAACATCCTTGTCAAGTGTGTTTCTTTCGCAGAAAATGTCGGCATTTGTTTGTTTCTTGGTAACTCCTAGTTCTTGAGACGAAACGAATAATTGCTGCAAATGAAATGCACGAAATATAACTAATCATTATTTCATATATGGTAAGAAAGCATAGGTATAATTAGATTTAACTGATACCTTTCTTTTTGGACTTTTATCAAATTCCTCTAGAGAGTTTTCTATCACGCTCGTCGAGTTATTATGATCGATGTCCAGGATTTCACCATCTTCGGCAAAGGTTTCTTCAACCTGTGGGTAGGCAAATATTAATTACAACCTTACCCAACCAACCCAGCTGAGAGCCTAGCAATAAAACATAAAATAAGTAGATACTTTTTAAATAGTAGCATTATTTTTAGCAAACCAGATCATTAATCAAATTAAAAGTACCAAGGTAACTTAAAGAGTTAAGCTTTATTAGTTCAATAGTATAACAGCATAATTTCAAAAGAGACCATATACGCTATACGTAGCGATAGCTTAACACGAGTTATACCTTTTAGATCACAGTGGTGGAATGGAATAAATACAGCTATACCCGCAATTATTTTGCACGTATTGGTATAACTAAAAACATATAGTTTCTAATTAGTATTATTTACTTACACTCGAAGTTTAATGAATAAATATATTAACAATATTATGAGAAAAACATACTCACGTCATATGAAACATAATCCGGAACCCCCAAGTCTTTGAGAGTAATTAACTGGCTCTGCAAAAAAAAGGCAGACTTTAAAACAAATATTGTTTTTTGGATGTTATATCTCATAATGATGGATGTATCTATGCTGCTTGTTGGTAGTTCTTACCTCTTCGTATCCCGATGTCCGGTTCTCAAGCGGAATCTAAAACATAAAACACGTAATAAGTAATAAAAACAACCTGTGTCTATTCAGGTAACTACCGAAAACTTCAATCGTGATAGTGACAAAAGATAAAAAGAGTATGCCCGAAGAAAACGTAGTAGGTAATTCGTTTTTGAGGTGATTAGCAAGGCCTCAATTAAAATATTAATCTAAAATAACGTCTAAAAACAAAAAAAACATACTGCTAATGTAGCTGGGCTTACAAATTATATAAAAACAAATAGGTACTTACTTTTTTAGGTGGATTTATTGCTAAGTTTGCAAGTTTTCTTCCACGATTCAATGACATGTTGTTTACAAAACAAAATTATCACACTGTACCTCTCTTCACGTTGCACTGGATAACGCAATGAGTTCGAAAAGTCAGTTCAATGTATTTTAAAATAAAATTAGCAACAACATCACAAGTTATTCAAAACAAACGTTTCAAAATCGTTAATTAAATAAAAAAAGCTTTATTGAGTATACAATACGCTAAAATTAAATAAAAAAAAAGAATATCAGGTAAAAAGTAACACAAACAGTTGTTTCCGTGCAGCAAACAAATAGACCAATAGCAAACCGGCATAAATGCGAAACTGTCCAATGAACATCATTGTCGTAATGTGACAAAACGAGATGTTTCCTATGGCTCACGATTGAATAATGGTATAAATCCGTTTATGTCATAATAACACTAGGATGTATAGGAACAAAATTAATTATTGCTTTTCTTTAAAATTATAACTATAAACGTGCCTTTTAGTTCGTGAGTGATTTTGAGTTGAGACCACTTGTTCCTTTGCAATCGTCGGCAATGCCGGATAAAGTAACTTATGCCTTCATTCACACTATACTTGTACCCTTTGGGACATCTCAAAAACTAGGTTAGGAAACTGCTAGAGTTATGTCCTTTTGATATGTTGGGTACCTCGATGAGCTGAATCGAATGGTATAATAAAAACCAAAGGGTATAACTCGTGTCATACCTTTATTCACTGGAGGCACTGAACTCATCAGCGGAAAGCCCATCTTACCGAAGGTAGAGAGTCAAATTGTTTACAGAAGGTTACTTATATAAAGGGTCCACGAAATATAGGGAACAAAATTTCGAAAAATTATAATGAATGTTTAAGGAGAGAGGGTTAATACGAAAGATGGTATGGAAATGGTGTCATTATGAAGTCAATGATACGACGCTTCGTATAAATATTCCTGATTAACCCTTAATCAAACACCAGTCACACCAAAATTTCATTGGTCTTGGCCCTTATCAGTGAGACACAAGATTCAAAACAGGTGGGAAACATATTCCCATTATCCGATTAAGGGTTAAAATATAACTTTCATTTCAGCGTTTTTGTTTTTACGATTTCTAAAGGGGCTTTATGGTTACATGCATTCGGGAAAATGCAGACGATAGTTAACCCACAAATCAAATTTTAAGAAGGTGAAATAGGGAATCGAATTCTGTGAAACCCTTATAAATATCACGAAAAGGTATTTTTATATAAAACGATTTGTACAAAGAACGTTTTTTTTAAAACCGAGCGGGGACTTGACAACACGGTCTTTGGACTGAAAGGTTCGTAGGATTACCTGCTTCTGGTAGCTTACCAACATCTATTGCGAAAGTGAAATATAGGTACCAACTTGATGCACGTACAGCATTCTTTTGTATCATTCGTTCGCATTAAGCACTAATTTTCTCTATGTATACGCCGTAACGCCATGTTGCTTGGTGTACCTAATAAACTTAATTAGAGTGACGATGCAAAAAAACGCTAATTACAATGATTGATCTGAAAGCCCGAGATATGAACAGAACTGTATTTAATAAATCATTAATTAGATAACAACTACTTATTTATTTATGTAAGTGTTGTTTTAACTGATATCTATTTTGCCTATCCAATTATCATTGAATACTAGGGTAAAAGCACCAATAGATGACCGCCACCCAGAAGTTGACTGATAGGTCTAAAAATGTAAATAATTAAATCAGGAATAATTTTATATGCCTGGGAGTATTTTTCTCACACGCGGCCGCACTATATCGAGTGTCGAGTCCGAATTCCCAGACAATTAAGCCACGCACGAGGCAGTGAGCGGTCGTCGAGTTTGCACTTCGCACCAAAATTGCGTTTTATATGGGATTCTTATTAAGAAAAGCCCTCAAAAATTTAAGCTTTTAATTACGTAAAAAATCGAATATGGCTTTTATTTCCTTGATTCACTTTCAGTATAGATTTTAGACTAATATCTCTATTGTGTATATTATAAAGAATAGTTTTTTTTTATTTATTTTATGAGATATTTGCTGGTCAAGTTATGGTTCCAATATTGTGTGTTCGGGCCAAAAGATGAACGACGGTCAACTTTTGGGCAAAGGCTCGAATTTTCAAATGCTTGTGTAAATTATAATAAAATAGCTAGATGTAATATTTATATATAAAATTACAATCAGTTTTGTAGTTGATTTTTAGACCAAAAGATGAACGACCCTTTCTTCATGTAACACGTTTTAAAGTAATTTACTTTTGTATGGAAACGGGATTGTTCAACTCAAGAATCGCTGTCCAAAACGTGAACTAGGAAAATTTACTGGTTCATCTTTTGGGTTGGATTCCAATAAATGACTTCGAATCAATTCAGTTCGTTCATTTCGTTGATGCGGTCTCCAAAACATGAACCAACTGATTTTATTGAACGGTTGAATTTGGGAAAAATTTAACTTTTGTTCTTAGAGATCAGATTGTTACACATGTACACCGTGTTTATATTTCATTAAAAGAAGGTTCTTAAGGTTAAATACAATTAATTTATCTAAGAAATCAACGTTTTTGCTATGCTCTATTCATCTATTGGAGTTTTGGCGTTCATATATTGGTCTCGCAATATTGCAATTATGCTGGTTCATCTATTGGGGTCAAATTGTTCAGTGATAGGGCACTTTGTTCAACTATTGGTGAATTTGGGTCCTTTTTTAATATAATAATTTTTATAAAATTACTGAAGTTTTATACGAGGCACGAAAATAACTTATTCTAAACTCAATTAAATGCGGAATCATATAAAAAAATAAAAATGTATCAATATGAGTTACATCATATAGAAAAAAATATTTAAAGTTGGGAAAGTTGCTTAACTGTTCATCTATTGGTGATTTTACCCTATTTTAAATCCCAGAAAAATACGTAGGTACATATTTATCCCGAAATAATAGTAGTCATTCAGATGCGGGACTATTTCGGATTTTAGATAAAATAAAAACTATAACGAGCTCAAAGCAAATATCTTGTAACTTATAAGAAGATTTAGTTACGTTTTTCACCTGCCTGCATTGCTATATCATAGAATAACATTGTAAATCCCAGAAAAATACGTAGGTATACGTATTTACCCCAAAATAATAGTAGTCATTCAGATGCGGGACTATTTCGGATTTTAGATACAATAAAAGACCATAACGAGCTTAAAGCAAATAATCTTGTACCAACTTATAAGAAGATTTAGTTCAGTTTTTCACCTGCTTGCAGCAGTGTTATGAGTTGAAGAAATGTGCGCCCTCAGGTGCGAATACTTGAGAATGTTTTGTTCAATTAGAACGGAAACAATTTCTGTCCCAGGACACCTCGCTGAGAGGAAAATAAACATGTCTACTTCACGCTCTGCCTATTCAGAATATTCCATCAAATTGTGAACATCTGGAGCTAATGTTCCGTTTATTTTGATTTGAATTCATTAAAAATGTAACGAGCTTACCAACTGAAGTTTTATTTATATTGAATGAAATCCTCGTAGACTCTATTCATACAATATTTTTTATTCATATTTGGCACTGAGGACTTTATGACAAATCAAACTAAAACAATTTCAAGATTGGAGAGGTATTGCATGAAAAATGGAAATATGATACGTACTGTATTAGGTAACGCAATGATTTTTTTTTTCATTTTCATATTTTGAAATGTTTGTATGATTTGAACTCAGGATCTCGAGTTCTTTTAATTCTCGGAGACTCGGAGCATAAAAACAAGTTTTTAAATTCCATTCTGTTACCATTTTTTTATAAATTTTGTATGCCGGTAACGTAATGGAAGGATCGAAATATTTTGGGACATTTTTCTATTAGAATAAAATCAGCTCGCTTTTTTATGTAGTTTCTACTCACAATGAGTATTTCTACTCAGAATGATTAGAAATTACATAAAAAATACCAATGTTGAAAACAAATAAATAAAATGTCCCATATATTTTCCCCCACAAAGCCTATTGCATGTTTGTCTCCAACGAACAGATGGGTGACTTTTCTATTAGATGGGTTGTTTACTTATTTAGTTAAATATTTAAATACATGCCAATACTCGTAGGCTATTAACTTAAAAAATAGTATATTACGACACAAGTGCGAAAAATATGAAATTCGAAACGAGTGGCAATGTTTTAAATCGACACGAGTTACGAGTTTACTTTTTGCACGCGTCTCGTACGACGATGTTTAATACAGATGGCCCTCCAAAGTTTTGGACCTGACGTAAAAATAAGCCACTTCTTGCACTAACG
>JALPQI010027045.1:0-12728 GCA_025490895.1 Thaumatotibia leucotreta
AATCGAAGATAGTATAGACATAGTTTTCGTCATAATTGGATGCCATTAAGAAATCAAGCCGCCAATCATTCACCATAAAACGTTGGTGTTCGGTCCATTCATTCATTCTAATAAGGGCTATGGTCCACTGATAGGACAAGCGCTTTGTCTTGTCAAATTAAAGTAATCGAGTTATTAGTAACCATTATAATGGCGGGACCAGGGGCCTATTTCTCGTACTTATTAGTTTACAAGTATATTAGTTATTAGTTACTAGTGAACATTTTACAAGTCCTAATATTTTCTGTTTCTCGAAAATAATTATTAGACTGGTAACTAATATTGGTAAACTAATAAAAAATATTAGTCCAACTTGGCTGATTGGGGTATTACCCATGCCTTATTACGTAATTAAAAAAAAATTAAACATTGGCGGTAAAAAGCAAATTGTTTGTTTAGTTTAAATCGTGTTAAAATAAAATATTTTAATTTATTAAGAATGGATATGAAGTTGATGGTTTTGAGGAATATATTGGAAGGTAGAGATATTTTATTTGGAAGCTTTTCGGACACGTTAACCTAAATAGATAAACGTAAAAATGGGAGGAATTAACAATTTTAATTATTTCTCATCCGAATCTGTCCAGATTTTATAATTTTCTTTAGTTAACTGTGATAAATACACGCTAATAGCTTGGACTAATATTTTTTACCAAGCTTCGACGACTAATAGCTTTATGAGTGTATTTTACAAGTGTAGTTATTTTTCTTTGTATTCGAGAAACCAAAACCAAATTAGGTCTAATAATATTAGCTAATATTTATTGGTTGGTTACTAATAACTAATATTTTATTAGAGCGGCTTCGAGAAACGCAAATTTATAAACCTGTAAAAAATATTAGCCCATGGACTAATATTACTAGTCTAATAAGGTACGAGAAATAGGCCCCAGGTAGCAAATTGTACCAATTCTGTACGAAGCACTGCAATATGAATCGTCAGAATTCAGAACCCATGCCCTGGTCCCGCCATTATAACGATATAATGGCGGGACCAGACTGTTTGAATATAACTTTGAAATAGAAAAGCTACTATTTTTTACGAAAGGTAGCAAATAGTACCAATTCAGTACCTACTAAACAATACAATATGAATCACTCGAATTCAGGTCCCGCCATTATAATGGTTAAGAGTTATTATTACATAATAGGCATGATAAATGGCAGATCAAATCAACATCTTTTTTCGAAATGTCAAAACGATGAAGTTTCATACACAATGAATCACACAAAAGTGACGCAGTATACAAATGTGACGTCACATTTCAAATGACCTACTTTTTTAAGTTCTTTCCAATTTATTAAATAGAATTTCTGTTTAAATATTACTGCAACCTACATTTTAGTAATAATTTCTTCGTGTGTGTCGTGCATAATGTGAAATAATTTATTTTATCTGTCCTAATTCGCATCCAAAACGTCCAAATTTATATTGCTGTCAGAGTGAGCTTCAGTACCTAATCATTGCACTGAAACGAATAGTTGAGTCAAGAAGATACTTTTCGTCATTTTAGTGAAAATACTAAATTAAATTACTATTCACTAGACCTGTGGATATACACCCAGGTCACATAGCAACGAGCACAGAATTCTGATGGCCGACGGAGTCAAAAAGTACTTTAGTAGAGACTTGAGACCATGGTTTGGCAAACGGAACGTAGGACGTCCTCCTACAAGATTAAAACTTTTTTTCGTCACCGTTTACCGTGGGGTTTCTTACAGCCTCTCTGCATAATTTTAAGGTCTGTAAAGAATAAATATACAAAATAGCGAATGACTTATTCACACTCAAAAAAAACTATACTCATAAGTTTTTACCCCCTTATTCATAAACGTCTCCTAATTTAGCAAGCCGCTAAGTATATTATTATTATCAACATGTCTATAAGAGCGAAAGAGACAATCAATACTTAGGGGGCTTGCTCATATTTAGCAAGCCCCCTAAGTATTGATTGTCTGTATTGTTTTGTATTTCTTTTTCACGCTAAATTTTAATCCATACATGAGAAAATTAAAACAAAACATCATCTTACAAAAATCGCCACTCCGTCACGTTTTTTATGCCTGCTTTCCACTGAGAGCGGAGCGAAACTCATTAATGGCTCTTGTTGTGAAAAAGAAATGAGAACGTTTATGTATTTGGGGGTTATACAGTATCGTATGAGAATTAAGAGAACTACATTCATTGTAGATTTATTTTATATTTAATTTATTAAAGCGAAACACTTAAATAACTTCAAAAATTTTAATATTACAACACTTACATCTTCCAAAAATCCGCCTTTCGCCGGTCGTTGGGCGCAGGCCCTTAACTTTCATTTTACCACTTTATTTCGTGTTAGTTTTAACGCCAGTAGAATTTACAGCCGCCGCGATAACAGGACAGACAGACAAACAAACGGGCTAAATTTATCGTCTCATAAATATACATTATGTTTATGATGCGTTTACAGATAGCCTCCAATAGATTCTTCTGTGTGCTTTTTGTATGTAAAGTTGGTACTTGCATTGCATTGCATGGACACTTTCACGCTCTACATACATACATCATCAGCCTGTGTTAGTCCACTGCTGGACGTAGGCCTCTCCTATTAACTATGCGTATAGATAGACGCATTAGGAGGTAAATGCCTATAATCGCCACCCTGGGCAAGCGGATTGGCGATCGCAGTAAAGTGTCCACTATGATGACGCTGCTGCCCATTATCAATCTTTAATCAAATAATGGTCAGTGACACTTCAATCTTAGTCGACTCTTACGACACCCGCAGGAGTTGGGATGGTGACAAATTTTTCACGCATTTTGCCTTAAAAATTATAAACGGAAATAGATATGGTTCGACCTGTAATCTGTTTCCATTTTTGATTGTAATAGGTAGATACATCTACATACTTTAGCTTAAGTAATTAATTACATGAAATAAAACTATGAAATCGGATAAACTCACGTATATTAATTAAAATACGTTTCAAACACTTTACAGACCACACAGATCACCCCCACAGACCACGAACCCTGTAAGTGTTCGAAACGTAGGGATGAAGTTAAATTTAATTAATATATACGCGAGTTGATCCGTTTTCATAGTTTTATTTCATGTGTAATCCTCGCGGTAACCGAAGAAAATATTAATTAACTTCTCTAAAATAACATACAGACCGTTAGAAATTACCAAATGGTTTTGGCATGCTAATAGAGATGACGACTTTAATTAAAATAAATTGTTTCACGTTATGCACGAGTAGATACACAATACACGAAGAAATTATTACTAACATGAAGATTGCAGTAAATTTTACAAATTGGCAGTACACAAATGTGACATCAATTTTTTGTATTTCATATAAAACTTCATAGTTGCGATGGCGATTTTGACAGTTTGAAAAAATCTATGGATTTTACTTGCTCTTTCCTCACGCCTATTATTTGTGTGCCCGCAGCAGCTGTAGCAAGAATACAAGCGGAAGTCCTTATCTACCTAATTAATAGTGTTAAAAAGAGACTTCCACTTATATTACAAGTTACAAGCGTTCGAGAAACGGGCCCTAGAAAGAAACAAATTAAATTTGAAGAGACTCCTCTTCAAAGTTTTCGATAGGTACGTAATATTTTCGGTGAAGTATGAGTAGCTAAGGTGATAATTTAATAGGTACCTACTCCATCTTGTGAACGGTTGTCTGTGGCTCCCGGCAGAGGCTTCGATTGGTAGATATGTCAGCGAATGAATAAATGGATCGAATGAGGTTATACTACAGTGAAAGCTGATTAATTTATTGCGACTATTTTTTATTTACAACAGGTGCCTCTGATTTTTTAACTTGCGTGGAAAAAATACACATTTTTATGAAGTTTGGAAGTAATAGGCACAATATCACCCACTTAATATGAATACACAATTGAGATGATGACTGTAGTTAAAATAAATTATTAAACATTATGACATAATGCACGAAGAAATACTTACTAAGATGTAGATTGCAGTAATTTTTGTAGGTACAGAACTTCTATTTAATAAATTGAAAAGAACTTAAAAGACTAGGTCAATTGGCAGTACTCAAACGTGACGTCACTTTTGAGTATTTTATATAAAATTCCACAGTGGTGATCGTTTTGACAGTTCTAAGAAAAATGCTGATTTGACTGGCCAGTCATTATGCCTATTGATAATACGATTCACATATTTCTTTATCTTTTGGGATAATCTTACGATACTAGGGGAGTACTAGACTACAACCCTTAGTCGACTCATAAAAGTCTCTCCTACTCTATACGCTCTTCGGGAAGAGTTGAGGTTAGGTTAGGTGATTGGTGAAAGTAATTAAATGCTCAAGGAAAGCTCGAACTTAAATAAATAAATAAAGCAGTTACAGCAGAAAGTTTCTGTTTCATACTTAAAAGAAACAAATTCTTATAAGCTGTTTTGTCACTCGAATTATAGCAATTTAGCTCAATAAACTCATGTTTTGTTGATTTTATTTCGTTTACCAACACGAGCAAAAACAGCGTAACACGTTGACATTCAGAATTCAAAATCAAAGGAATGAAAGCGGCGTGCACACTAATCCTGCATTCCCGGGCCCTTACCATGCACGACTACTATTCATGCCACGACTACTACAGGCGTATACCACAAACTTCAAACTTCGTAAATTTCGAGGATTTATCTCTATCGCTCCAACGTAGGCGATTCTAAGAGCTAGTTCGCACGACAGTTTTTTAAGCGGCCGTTAAAAAAACGTTCAAATGAAACAAATGCAAAACCGTATATTCGTTCACACGATGGCGGTAATAAACCGAGGCGCTTTTTAATCGAGCACTGTTTGATTTTCGACGTTGGGCGTTGAACGTTAAATCGAATTGAGCATAATGGACCGCCAACGTCAGGTTATAACGCGACGCTTTTTAAGCGTTCGTGCGAACTATCTCTAATGTCGACAGAGAGAAATCCTCGAAATTTGCGGATTCCGGAGTTAGCGGTAAGTAGGGCCGCAGACTACGACTACGTACTACAACTTCGTAGTCGTTTACGTCTGTGTCAATTCACCAGTAGCCGTACCATGAGTTGGAAGGTAAAGGATACAAGGATTAGGCTTTCCTCGATAATTAATGCATTCTATCGCGCTCGCATTGACATATTGGAACGAGCGCGATGGCCTACTTTACGTCTCGAGTACCCTAACGTAGTTTTCTTTCTCTGTCATTATTTATAATTAGTGCAAAAAGGACAGTTGCGTTTCGTTCACGATGGAGCCTTAGCCATTGGCATGTCAGCTACGTAAAAGGTTCGTAGGTATCTTAAAGATGCCTGAATGGTTGAATACGAGTTTCGTTAAAATATTTATATGTTAGAGATGTACCTATTTAAAATACTATGGATAAATAGGTGACAGAGTAAATTGGTAGTAACTGGCCACCCTCCAGTAACTGGCCACCTTATATAAAAATGAACTCTATGCACTTATGCGCTTCAGACGCTACGTTATGGATTTAGACCAAACGAGCGAATGCTCATTCTATCCCCCACTTTACGAAATTCGTTCGTTACACAAAACGTGATTCGTCGAAATTCGTTGATTTCGTAGAGTGGGGGATAGAATGAGAATTCGCTCGTTTGGTCTAAATCCACCTTCAGATGACGACTGTACAAGAACCTGCAAGTGGTAAGGGTAACGATGTGTCACCGGCCTTACACAAATAGACGCGGCAAAAACGCGCTAATCCTCGCTTTCCTGTCGATTTCGCGTGTCACAGCGCAGGACGGTTCGTCATTAGTAACATCACTAAACGATGCCAACTGATACAAATGAAAGAGCCAAAATATCTGCATGAAATCAACGACGTTCCCGAATCTCGAGTTTGAATCCTGGTGAGAGATTCACATTGTGCATTTAGAGATATTGCAACTTCATTGTTTGTTTTTATGAACTTAGTATTTATCTATATGCATGTTGTCGCTTAGTATTCACAACACAGGCTTAATTGAGCTTACCATGGGACTATGTTTTGTGTAAGAATGTCCCGTGATATTTATCTATCATCATCATCATCATTATACCAGCTGAAAGTCGTCCACTGATGAACATAGGCCTCCCCCAAAGATTGACACAATGACCGGTCCTCCGGACCACAATCCAATGTATATTATTATATAATCAAGACAAATTCGAAGTTCCACTGTTTCGAGTATAGCATACAAACAAATATACGTTATTATACGTAAAGACAAATACAACACTACGAGTAATTCGTAACCTGGAATACCAAAGGGTCTCAGTAAGACATCAAAGATCACCGTACAATGTAATAAATCTAAAGGGTCATCCAAGCACTCTCTCAAGAGCTCTCTGATTTGACACCTGATTGTAGTACATTGACAGCCCAACTTAAACATGCTGTTCTACAACTCATTATTCAATAAAAATAACCTTTATTATCACAGGATAAAGTACTCACTTCATTTCATCACCTGCATATTAGCATCGATTTCAGTGTATTGATGGACCAACTTACCAATGCACTTATTAATGTTTTTCTCGCTTATTTTGGACTGTATTTCGTTGCAATTAGGTTGCTGGTTTTATTCTTTAGGTGCATGGAAGTGTGGCGTCGGCGTCTTTAAGGTTGCGAATGATAGGTGCTTGAGGTTCGATGACGGGTCCTCGTTAATTTTGGTCGCGGATTAGTAAGTATTAATATACATGTATGCATATTTAGTATGATTCTGCAGACATTTTTATGCCAAGAGGGTCGACCTTTTAAATGGACAAGTACAATGAAATGCTGAATAGTTTTGATAAAAGTATTTGTAAAATGCAATTAATTCCATTCTTAGAGCTATAGGCTAACTTGTCAAATAGTAGCACAATGCTACAAAATTTAAAGGTACAAAACTCTTACAATGCCCACAGCAAGAGTGGGGGTCACCATGTGGCTAAAAATTACCAATACCAATAGATAATAAATATTTTGTATGTAACATATTCTGCAAAAAATGCACGAGAATGGTTAAACTTCTAAAGACTATCGTAACTTTCATAGCGAAATATCATCTCTATTATAAGAGAAACGAAATTCTAAAATCAAATGTCATGTTAATAAAGGCATAACTTCATAAATCTACTGCGGTTGGACCAATATGTCTTCTCTATGGTCTTCTGAACTTACTAAATCTACCATCCAGCTCCCCTTTAACCACAACTTAAATTACCTCCCAACTAAAGTATTCCGCCAATCTCCTCCCCAGGAATGTCAAAAACAACTATTTCTTAGTGTTTTTACATTACCCTTATCAAGTCGCACTGTTCTATTTTCAACTGTCTCTCATTCGCGATAAAGTTTGAAAATGGAATGCCGTTGGTTTTGCAACGGTATCATAGATAATTTAGTTCCAAATTCAATTTCGGATGGCGGGAAGAGTTATGCTTGGAATTTTAGACTGAGCGACTACTTAAAGACGATTGATTCGAAAATATGCTCTAAAGCAAGGACTCTAAGGGTTATTTAAGGGACATGTAAGGGTGTTCTAAGATATCAGTGACCTCTTGTTTTTGTGCACCCCTTGTGTAAACATTGGGGTGAAGATTGTATTGTGTACGACGTTTTAGTTATCTCTTTGCGTTGGTTATCGAGCTTGACATTGATATTTGTTTTTAAACCTACTTTTGTTCCTTAAGTATTTAAGGAGCTTCTGTCGCGCTCGCACTGATATATTGGAGTGAGCGCGATGGCTTGCTTTACGTATCTAATAAAACCTAACGTTACCGATACTTCCAAAGTCATGGTACGGCTACTGTCCAAGATGCATATTTATTGTACCAACATCAACACTGATCCAAACGAAATAGGTAAGGGCCTTATCTATCACACTTGCGATTTACAAGCGATTTGAAATTGCTTTGGCATTAGAATCGATTTGGTTACGGGCACGCGACGAACACGCCGCGCGTACGCTTCGCTTTCAAATCGCTTGTAAATCGCAAGTGTGATAACAGGCCCTATACAGTCATCATCCCAATTGAATACATAATTTTTTTAAAGAGACGTTAAATATACTGAACGACTAAATACTTATGGGTAAGCATCATTGTACGGAAGAATTGTATCGATTGCCCAGGTAGTGAAATCATAACGCGAATATCGCTTGCGCATCTATTTCGGTCGTTACTCGTAAACGCACTAACAATAGGCCCCAGTCATTGCCCGAGTGCCCGACTGTGTTGACTTGATTTATCGTGGATTCATCATCATCATCAGCCTATGATAGTCTACTGGTAACAAAATCCTAGCTGTTTTATTTGACATTAGGAATCGAGGCTGTGAGCGAGGTTGTGGGCGAGTTCGTCGCTGTTTTTCGTTAGAGAATAAAAAAATATATTAAAATTTACACTGTTTATTTTTAAAAATTATTCTAAGGATACATGATACTTAGTTACAATCTCTAATTGAAATTATCTTAACTAAGTTACAATAAAGGGTGCTACCCTATATTATTTAATTACATTGTTAAATGATGCTTACAATTATCTTAAATGTATGTATTATTCCAAATTTATCAATGTTTTTTTTATAAAATGTTTTAGCCTTATTGGATTATTTATTATATTTTCTACATCTTGTTTGGGTAAGTTATTTAGAATACTAGGTAGGTAAGCTGTCCAGTGTCTTTTCCCATATATGTTAATGCTATTAGGTATTTTAAAATAAGGTTCTTTGGGTAGGCTCCGGAGATGAGAAGGCCTCTTATACCTATTCAACTCACCCAGCAAGTTTTTATATTCAAGTATCACAGCAAATTTTGCTTTATCAAATACATTTAATACTTTGCAATATTGGAATAGTTTATGATAGTTAAATAATTAATAAGTTATTAGATATATTTATTCAATAAAAAAATACAATTACAGAACGAAATAGGTACAAGAAACACAAACCTTAACATAAATACAAACTTAAAACTTACTATCACTAAAACATTCAGTCATTAATAAGTTTAATAAGTTAAATTTTAATAATAAGACGAAGTTCGTACATTAAACGTCAAACTCTCGACGCAGTGTAGTTCTAGCTCACGCCGCATTCGTCGCCGAGCACTAGTGTCGTGTAAAGTACCTTAGTTAATACCATTTTTAGGCTTGACGCTGCCGCAGCGCTGACACAGCGCTGACAGCAAGGCGGTTTCCTTAGTGGATAAAGCAGGCCATACACGTAAGGGTGTACCTGACAGGTTTGCCTGTACAAGTCAACTGTTCAGGTAAACCGGAGCGTGTATGTTACAGAAACCTGCACAGTTCTGTAACATACACGCTCCGGTTTACCTGAACAGTTGACCTGTACAGGCAAACCTGTCAGGTACACCCTTACGTGTATGGCCTGCTTAACACTGCTGGACGAAGGCCTCTCCTATTAACTATGCGTATAGACGCATTAGGAGGTAAATGCCCATAATCGTCACGTTGGGCAAGCGATTTGGCGATCGCAGTAATGTGTCCACTATGATGATGACGCTGCTGCCCATCATCAATCTTTTACCAAATAATGGTCGTGACACTTCAATCCCTTAGTAAACTCTTACGACACCCACAGGAGGAGTTGGGGTGGTGACCACACCGCCAAATGTGGATTGGCTAATATTTTTTACATCGTCATCAGATATGATGGCTGATACCGAAAGACGTCCCTGCTGGACATCCTCCCCTAAAGATTGCCACAATAACCGGTCCTGCGCCACCCGCATCCAGCGGACTCTAGCGAACCTTTACTAGATCATCAGTCTACCTTGTGGGGGACTACCCACGCTGCACCTACCGGTACGTGGCCCCCACTCGAGAACCTTTCCGCCCCAACGGCCATCGGTTCTACATGCAATCTGCCCCGCTCACTGCCACTTCAATTTAGCGGTTCGGAGAGCTTTATGGGTTACTTTGGTTCTGCTGGTATTTCTCAAAAAAAGTAAAGCAATAGCCGTACCATGAGTTGCAAAGTAAATAAAGAATATGCTAGATTTCGATACCAAATGCATTCTATCGGGCTCGCACTGATGACGTATTAGAGCGAGCGCGATGGCCTCCGTATCGAGTGAATCCTAACCTAACGTTACCGATGCAAAGCAAACTCATGATACGGCTACTGTAGGTCTAAAGCTTGTTCATGAAATAAAGTAGCCATCGTAAAATCAGTCTCTACTGTTACACAATAGTCCCATGTAGTTCTGACAGCCATTGGACTGTAAATTGATTATTCTGTTTTATGTTTAACAATCCGATATTCGCAACAAGCATGAAGCTGAAAAGTCGTCAAAATCAAAATAACTTCAGATAATGCTTAATGCAAAAGTTCAGGCCCAAAAAAGTGCGAACTTCAGAGATGATTTCAACAATATTAGACTTGAAATAGTTAATAAAAATTCACGAGATACACAGTTTATTATAGTATCGGTATTGTAGTTTAGTTAAGACCCACAGGGAAACTAAATGACCCAAAATGGTAAAATAAGAAGAAACACTACTTAAATCCAGAAGTTTAAATAAAAGTCCGTAATTATGGAGAAATTGATACAAATATCAACCACATCGTCCGAGAAGATAGGCAAAGAGCCCTTCTTTGTAATAACACCCATACAAAGATATGGTCTCATACAAAAACAAGAATTATACAGCAATGGCTACTTTATTTCGTGAACAAGCTACTATCAGCTGCCATACTATGTTATTAACGCGCGTTTACTTTCTATCCGGCTTGCTCGCACTAATACGCGAGTACGAGCAGGATGGATAGAAAATAACACGTGTTAATAACGTATCGACAGCCCATGGTACGGCTAGTTTGTACTTGTAGTACACGTAGTTTAGCTATGACACTCGCTAACCGTTTGGCGCGCGCTGTGATTGGCCATTAGCGCGCGACGCTGGCGCAAGGCCAAACAGCCAAACTAATACACAGGTGTTTTGTTTTAGACATGGTCATTTACATTATTAATATCCCTTCAATCACACACACACAATTCGACATGTATTTTTACAAGGAAGAGGGTAGTTTTGCTGCTGTGAGGATTGTGAATTTCAATTTAGTTGTAGTTTTTTGGGATTCCAAATGCGAGGAGAAAAAAAGTAAAAAATTCTGATTTTATACTTTGCAAATGCTCTTTTGAAATAGTTCTCTCCCTGAACTACAAACCTGTATGATAATTATTATACTGATATTTTACTACTGTATTGAATCACCACAGATAGATAGAAACCAATATATTATTATTGTTTATGTGCGAGCACTATTTGATACGTAATAATAAATAAATATCTTGGGACATCTTACACAAATCGGCCTAGTTCCACGGTAAGCTAAATTAAGGCTTGTGATGTGGATACGATATATATAATAGATAGATACATAAATAGATACTTAAATACATAGACAGCCATGACCAAGGAACACATATTTGTGATAAATAAATACACAAATAATGCCCTCGCCGGGATACAAACCCGGAACCTCCAGCTTCATAGGCAGGGTCACTACCAACTAGGCTACGGAGGCAGACAAACTTAATATCAAATTGATATCCCACCAGTAAATACAAACACCAAAACTTTTGTTGACTTAATAGACCCAATTAACTTATAAACACATAAAAACTAAAATAGTCGCCTGACTAGTAATTAAGTAGAGATAAGGATGCGACATAATAGAGTCGAGATGCGGGTGGCCGCGCCTTAATGGCACTAGACTCGTTCTTCCATTCATTCATTTCATTTACATTTGAATATAAGGGTGTGAATGCAAATTTAATTGACTAATTTGGTCTCTTTTCAATGAAAACGTATGGTGCATATTTTTCGAAGAATTTAATGATAATACTAGGCCGGATAGAAATAATTTTATATTTTTTACATTTAGTTTATATAATTTTAAATTTTTACTATGAGTCGATCGCAAAAACGATCGCGTCCATTGCGTTACCGAAAGTTAACCATAGGTTTGTATTAGGTACTTATCGACGTACACTGTGTCCAACAACTTTTGATAGTAGAAAAATGCGGCGAATTTAAGAAGTATAGGCGCGCCCTAGGAAGTATAGGTACCGGAAGGCGTAGCGTGGGTAGGCCCCCCACAAGGTGGACCGATGACCTGGTGAAGGTCGCAGGAGTCCGCTGGATGCGGGTGGCGCAGGACCGGTCATTGTGGCAATCTTTGGGGGAGGCCTAATTTCAACAGTGGACGTCTTTCGGCTGATATGATGATGATGATGATGAGGCGCGCATTGTTGATCTCTCATAGAAAATTTTAATTTACCGCGTTTCGTAGGTACCTACTGCCAAATGTTGTTAGACAGAATTTAACTTCGTAACACAAAATTGTGACGTTAAATTTTATAAAAAAAAGTTTTTAACTACTTATGTACATTTTTTTGCAATCGACCCTTAAATATGTGAATGTAAGAGGAGGACCCAGCAGTGGTATAGCTACAGGCTAAATATTAAATCATGTCAAAAAGCTAACCTTTTCAGATCACTGCCGATAGCATCATCATCATCATCATCATCAGCCTATGATAGTCCACTGCTGGACGTAGGCCTCTCCTATTAACTATGCGTATAGACGCATTAGGAGGTAAATGCCCATAATCGCCACGCTGGGCAAGCGATTGGCGATCGCAGTAATGTGTCCACTATGATGACGCTGCTGCCCATCA